>JABMBR010005042.1:0-18638 GCA_018881525.1 Meteorus sp. PSUC_FEM 10030008
TTATTTATATATGTGTGAGTGTGAGTGTTTGTACATTCTCTCTTGCGCGGTACAGCCGATGACGATGCGCCACACTCGCGTTTTATTGTGTACACACGTGGCTCTCTTCTTTACCCTCCTTCTTCTTCTTTGCTTCATGCGTTCAACTTCTCTTTCACCTCTTCTTTCACCTCGTTCTTTGCGCGACTTGCTCTGTTGTCTTTGGCTCTTTAGTATAGATGGCTCGTGTGGATTTTCGCCGGGTAACGGTAGCCAGTATAGTAGCGTTCACCAAGCAACAGTCGAGAGTGACAGAAGGAGAGAGGGAGAAGAGGAGAGAAAAAAAAATAGTACAGAAGTGCAGATAATTTTTAGTTGATTTTTATTGAGTTGTATTTTTTTCTTCTTTCTTTAAGTTGTTTTAGTTGTTTTTATGGTTGTGCGAGACGGTTGGGTGAGAGGGGGTGATTAGGGGAGAACGGAAAAGTATTTTCTTTCTTTTTTTTTTTATTACCGGACATGGAATAATGAGCGGTGCAGATAGACATCGATGCAGGGTCATTCAAGTGTTTTTTTTTTATTTTCTTGGATTTATTTGATTTTTTTTTCTACCGTTTATGCTGTTATTCTTATTAGTTTTTTTTTTTCCTCGCAATTGTATATTTCCCAATTGTCGTTGAGGATAATACAAAGTCTGTGTACATTTGTGTATATTCATATTCATTTATACTATTGTGGTTAATGCAATCGGGTGACGTTTCTTCTTTCCAACTACGCAGGTTTTTCATTCTTTATAATGCATATTTATTTATTTATATGTATGTATGAATGTATGTAGTTAAATTCTATGTTTAGTAACGTAAATGGACTTTCTATGCGTGTCAGTGGCGGCATTTGAGGGAAAAGTGAGGGGAAAAAAAAAGTGAAAGATTATGTGCATAAATACACTATGATGGTTTTTTATGTTGTGAAAAACAGAGAGGGAGTGTTGGGGAGTGAGTGAGAGAGAGGAGAAAAAAAATGAATATAAACGCCCACTTTGAGAAACGGTTCACGCGTTGCAACATTTCTATACTCCGTGATGTCCCGATAACACTGGCCTCATTTTTATTTTTTATCTCCTGCCTAAATATCTTCCTATTTACTTTCTCTGATGCAACGTATGAACACTTTATCACTTTTCCATGTTCAATATTTCTGCGGATTTGCTTTTGTTTTTTTTTCTTTATTTCTGTTTTATTTTCTTTCTTTTTGAGCTTCTCTATTCACCTTCTTTATGTATTATTTTGCTGGATTTATTCTTTCCTTTTTCTTCTTCTCTTCTCTTTCAGTTGGAATATTTGCGTTCACTTTGTACCATCAATGGAGGAGGTGTGTGAGTGTGTGTGTGGTTGGTACACAATTGTATAAGAGCATGGTAATATGTTAATAACTTGTCTCGACTCGTGCGAGTGCCACGCGTATATGCAATTTGCATCTTCATTTGCATCCTCCTTCTTCTCCTTTTGGTTTGAAATAAAAAAAAATAGTGGAATGGAGCCTGTTTATTTTCTTTATCAAAGTTAAATTCATCCACGTGATGGATAAAGATTCCAAGACGGAAATAAAATATACCGGGAAAAAAACGGCACTTCCCTTCAGTTGCAATGCTAGTAAAACGTTTGTACAATATTGTGTGTTTGTGTGGTTATGTATATGTGTATGGATTTTTTTTTCTTGCTTCACAACACTCGCATAGACTCTGTGATGTATAAACTTTCTCGGAAGTTCTACCAACGGTAGCCAACGTGAGATTACCCTTATCCCATGTTCTCTAACGTCCGACCGCAGGAGGATATTCCGAGAAAACCGCGGACCTCTTTCGCCATCATCCAGTAGGGAAAGACGGAAACCAACGCTCAACAATCGAATTGTTTTGTTTGAAGAGGAATGAAAATGTAGAAAACAAAAGAGACAAGCGATGGAAATAAATGAATGAATAATGTAGAAATGTTCGCTGGAATATTTTCTGTTTCAGAATATTCTCACGATTAGTTTTATCTTTAGGACTTTGTGATGATTGGAAAATTGGTGACGCATTTCGACTGATGTGGACTTTTCCGCAAATGATTTATACAATTGGAATTACTTTGTATTCGATATTATTGTTGAAATGAGTTGTGATGATTTTCACCAATATGTCAATCCAAATTAAAAATTTGTCCGATATGTCAATTTCATGTCCAAATCAAAATTTCGTAAAATACCAAATGAACAAAATTAACTATAAAAACTGGCAGTGAAAAATATAATAAAGAATTTAATTATCAACTGAATTAGTTCTTTCATGAATAAATTTGTGAAAGGAAATTTAATTCGATTGATTAGAAAATGATAGAACGACAAATCCCATCTCCTTCTTCTCCTTCACAAGTATCCAATAAAAATGTCCTCTCTATCACCGAGTAAGCAACGAAATATCATAATTCCATTTGTAAACAAATTACAACCCTTTAAATATGATGAGCCATATCACAAGATGTTCTTGTGTAATGAATAATAAAACTAATGAATAATAATAAATTGTGAAGGTTCCTGGTGAAAAGAAGGAAGAAATTGTTAAAACACTGGCGAGTTTGATAGTTGTAAAAAAAAATGAATGAGAGAGAGAGAGAGGGAGAGAGAGAGAGAGAGAGAGATTCGGTGGCAGGATAAAAAGAGCCCGTGGTCGTATATGACCGGAGGCCGTGGCGCGGCGATATAACGGCGTGCATACCATACTTAAACGTTAGGAAGGGGGTTGACTCTCGAGGGACATTGCTCCCTGGCTCTTTTCTCTCTTTCTTTTTCTCTTCCACTCTTTCGCTCTTTCTGGATAGTATGAAGCAAAGCGCCATCACGCTGACGTGCCACGTACACTACTCCAGAAAGGATATCTCTCGTCAAGAAAATATCTCTTTTATATATCAATTCATACAAGTGTGGGTATAAACATGAGCTCATCTAATTTTTAGCAACTGTTCTGCAACATCAACATCTTCCTTCGTCGTTATGTTTTCATCTGCAGTGTCTCTTACGTTTGGAAATTTGATAGTGTCGTAATCGAAGACAAATTGAGTCATCAAATATGGCATCGATGCAAGTGAAGAAATAACTCGATCTTGTGGGAGGAAGAACAAGTCGATAAATATTTTGAGGAATAATGAAGAGCTTGCGAAAATTATGAATGACAAGTCGCAGCTTGTTCGATATTTTGGAAGACGTTTTTTGGAAAAATAAAAATGGGGAATGGTCTGGAGTAAAAATTTTGTGTCAAGTTTTCTTTTCTGATGTTCAATTGCGTATTTTTAGAGTGGATTTTTAGACCAGAGTGTATTGGAACAAGTTGGGGATACTTTGGACAATAGAAAATTCAATCGAAGCTGTTGTTAGACATTGTAACTAATTAGTGAAGACAATCGCATCGAAGGATAATTTTTAGTTATTCGAGAAAAGAAATTTTGTGTGTTTTAAACTTTCGATTTTTTGTCAGAGACATAGAGAGTTGATTTATAGTTTGAATCAATTCATGTTGTGAGATTTATTTTGGGGTTTGAATTACTCGTGAGTGGTTTTACGAGCGTTCAATTGAGAGGGTCTCAATGAATTTTTTTAGGGAGGTGGGAAGAGCCCTACTTCGGGAGCTGAGGGGAAAACGAATTACGATATGATAAGACAAATTGGGATTGAAAAGATCAAGGAAATGTCAAGGGAAGTTAGACATTTCCTTCGTAGATTAAAAAAAAAACTCACGACGTGTTTATCATCGGTGATCGCCAGGGTGTTTGGATAATACACAGGGGCGTCGCATTGGGGATACTGATAAGAAAATTTTATCGTAGAAAAAATATTAGGGTGGAATTGTCGTTACACCAACGGTTTTTCCATTTATTTATTGCATCTGTGGAAAATATTGAAATTTCAAAACTACATTTGAGGTTGAAATGAAAACCCTCAAAAAAATGTTAACGAAATTGTTGGACTACAATTTTTCATCCCTATCAAAATTTCAAACCCTCACTTAAAACAAGCGACGGGTTCATCACCCCACCAATATTATTATCCCTCTTAACAAATTTCCAAGATGTTTTCTCTGATCGCGCCCCTCCCCACAATTCTTTTATATATAGAAAATCCAAAAATAATCCCCAATATAAAACTTCGTCAAATTAAATTACACTGACATTCACACACACACAAACTCATACATTCACCGTAAAATATATGACTCAACAGGTGACTTTCTCTCTCTTTCATTTTTATTCTCTGCAAAGACACATAAAAGAATACATAAATACGTTTCGCCCCTCTTTATTCGTGATCTGGCTTCGGATACCTCAACGACAAACATTTACCCGCGCACATCACAATCCTTCCCTAATCCTCGCCTCCTCCCTATACACATTCTCCAAATCCCTAGTCAGTCTCTTCAACTCCTCTGCATCCCCTGCACACTTTTGTATTTCCGTCTCAATTTTTTTCTCCTCAACATTCTCTTTTTTCTAAATAATCTTATCTTAGTCATTCACACCCTCTCAACAGCCAACTTTGGTCTTCATCAAATCGAGAAAACCACACTGTTACATATGTTTATGTGATAAAATGCTGCATTGAGTAGAAGAGATAGTGCAACATTTGTGACATGCAAACTCAACCCTCGTATAATAACTTATGCACGTTTGTGCAGGTTTCGACTTGTACGATGACGTTGACATGGCAATATGGACGTTTTTTTTTGCCTTTACCTAGTACTTATACCTCACACAACACTCTCTAAGTGTTCATCCACATGTTTACAACAAACATGTGTGTGTCATACATGCGAACATCAACGCAAAGACTTTGACATTATTATTATTGTTGTTCTTTTTTATTATCATTATTTTTTATAGTCCCGCGTGTACGCGACGTCTCTCACGTCGTCTACTGTGTATAGACTTTATACACACCAACGTCACCCGCCACCCGCTACCCGCCGTCATCGTCGTCGTCGTCGTCGTCGACACATCCCTCTCCTCGAGGGGTCGTTGATCCCCCAAGGACAACGACCTTGCGCGTCTGCGGCACAGCCAACCGTTCAAAACGGTTCTGGGTTCCCGGATTCCTCTCCCATTACCAATTGGCTTCTCTCCTTTTTCCACTGGCACCTTCACACACACTTTTTTTTTCTCTCCCTGTTCTAGTCATTCTTCTCACTCTCACAATTTTTTTAGTTTTACACTTTTTTTTTCTCTATTTCTACTCTGATGTTTTTTCTCGCGTTTTTTTAAAATTATTCTACGCTATTTTCAACTATCTTCAACGTTTTGCTTCGCTGACTCTTTTTTTTTTTTTTTTTTTTTTTTTTCAGTTGTCTCCTTCGCTCAGTCGTCTTACAGTTTTCTTCGTTGTTGCAATTGCTACGGCGAGTGTGTTTTATCAGAGAGGATTTGATGAGAATCATTGGCGTGGGAGAGAGAGAGAACGATGCGGATGATTAGCATGAGTTTGCTTTTTTGATTTTTATTTTGTAATTGGTTGGGGTTTTTTGTTAGGTGAGACAGAGTGAATGGACGATGAATGAAACACACTTTTCAAGCAATTATTAAATTACTGTTCATGAATAATTGACACAGGTTATTTATGTGTTTTTATTGTTTATATCAACGCCATTGAAATATTTCTATTATAAAATTTTACCAATTGAAAACAATCGTAAAATGTTTTTTTCTATATTGGGATAGTTTACAAGCAATTGAATTATTGTCCGTCCAATCAATTTGTATACCGTTAACCATCGCGTCCTGATGGGAAAATGTTGACTAACTGAATGGAAATAAAATGAAAAAAAAAAAAAAAAAATCACTCACAATTTGAAGTGGGGAAAAAGTCATATTGAACAAACTCACGCATCAAAAATTCCAATTGCATCGGACACGGAATAGTGAATGTTAAATTCGAGGGTTAATAAACTCTCCATATGAATATAAATTTATTTATTTGAAATATTGATATGCAAGTGTGATGCATCGATATGCATGAGCTGTCGTCGACCCAAATGCCCCCCGCATTGTCGCCACTGGCGCTTAGCCCTTTACCTTTATGCCTTTTAATTCTCCCTTCACTTCAGTGTCCGTACTTTTTCTCTTCCATCGATTTAACCGATGTGAGGGTTTCTTTTTCTTTTCCTCTCTGTATAGATCAATGGTGAATGCTATGTGAATCCGCACAATGGTCGAATGGGTGTCTCGATCATCCCAGGAATTTTCTCTGAAAACTTTTTCTCTTTCTCTATTTTTTTTTTTCCGCCCTGAACCCTCTTTAAGGGTTCGAAGACCTTTCAGAATTTATTATACCGCGCTATTGTGTGTTACACCTGTCAGAAATGTTAAACCTGTAGACTTTACGCCACTTTTCACGCTTTTGTTGTGCATACACAATGAAATATATAAATACAGGTGCTATTGACCTATTTATTAAATTTATCGCTACTTAATATATTTTATGTAAACTCATCATCATCATTTTCCATTTTGTTTTTTTACACATTTTTCTATTCATCATCATTCAATTATGTCAAAGCAATTAAAAAATGAGTTGACTGAAAAATTTTTCATGATTTTAATTTATCATCCACAATTTCATTTAATGGCATTATTAATGCTCCAAGGAAAGTTCATAATTATTATTATTTAACTCATAAAACTCGTAACTGAATTTAAACTCTCGACAAAATCAAATTAAAATCATATCATGTTTGAATGTAATAAACACTTTGAAAAATTACTCTAAATTACTCAAGGTTACTTGATACCAACAAAAATTTTATTGAATTGAAATTCCAACAACAATTTCCACATTTTAAATTCAATTAATAAAAATACTCCAGGTCTAGCATAGAAATAATAAAACAAAACGAATATCCTTATTCACATTATATTCAAAATGAAATGAGTTCCTGTCTCTCACGAATATTCATTTTCATATTAATATCCACATGTTTACCAGTTGTAAACACACAATTATAATTAATATACATACATATTTATATTGAGTGAAGTCTCATAAGTAAATACACATGTATGAATGGAAATGCATCAGTGATAACTAAAGTAGCACTCTGAAGAAATATCTGAAACGTGCGTGTTATAAATATGTGTGTTGATGATCCGTGTTGAACACGATACGAAAGCGCGCGCAGTGAGCAAATAACGCACCCGCGCTCAAACTCATACACAACCACATACCAACATACATCATCGTACTAATCGCTGTTATACATATAAACGCACTAGCCCCAATGACGTAATCGCAATCCCAAGACGAGCACACACAACAGCCACACTCGAAAGGGAAGGAACATAACGTTGACCTACTAAAGTCACTCCACTTAGTTCGTAGTTCTTAGTTCGTTGCGCACCGTCTACTTCCTTGGCCATATACACAAATAACTATATATCATTCAATGTGCATGTGTAATGCACTGTAAGAATGTGATGGTTAACATATAGACCACTTAGTCCATTTGTGGAATCAATAAATCTTGTAAGAACATTCACCAAAAAATATCTCGAGTCATTTCAATTTTACAATTCACATCACACAGCAGAGAAATAATTTTGACTTGTTGATTAATTCATTAGTTGATGCAATTGAATTTATGATTAAATAATTGAATTTGTATTGATTTTGTAAATTAATTCAACACAGTTATGAATGTGTGAATTATTCAATTCTACATGTGCAATCAAATACATAATTGCTGCTTCTTTCAAAATGTAAAAATAGCAAATGACCTTACATAAAAACTTTAAACGAAAGATTCTTCATTGACTTTCAAAACTAATTAATTAATCAACCAAGATGAAAGCCAATTTCCTTGCTCGACGTAATCCCACCGTTCCGCATGCTAATTCAAGTTCCCTTTACCAATATTTACTGAGCTTCCCAATTCCATAATAATGAAGCTGAAAGTGTACCAGTATATTCTAAATTCACTCAAACAAACCAAAATTAATAACATTATTCACAAGGTGAATTGGTGCAGCCAAGTTATTTAATATTAATGAGTATTCCAAACTTAATCACTACATAACCTCACAAAAAGTGAACACACAGCTCCCCTATATTCAAATTTCTAATACAACAGTTTAATGTATTCCAAACAAATGAGAAAGTAAAGCGAAATATTATCTTAATGTGAAACAAAAATACATTTTCTATTTATGTATAATAATTTAGTCTTTTTACGATGACAGGTTGAAAATAATCCCCAATAAATGTGCACTGGCTCTTATATAGTCACATTTACCCTGCAATATATACATCAACACACGTGATATGTATTGAAGGAACACCGCCGTCACAGCATGGTGACTTTTTGACGCGTGAATACGCCCTTTGTTACCAACCTGAGAGAACGTTTCTCTCTTATACATTCGCTTTGTCCTCTCTGCTTTACTCTATCCCCAGTTTAACAGCCCTTTGTTCGTCCTTCTCAAATGCGTCCGTTTCTCCCCCTGATGCTACACATACACAAGTGCACAGACTCACACACACACACACACACACACACTTGGATACGTTCATAAAAGTTCTATAGAAGGCGTTGCAGGTATAGACCGATGAGAAAAGCAGTCTTTAGTGTTGTGTAGTGATCAAACCACATACGTGAATTCATATGTGTTCTTATACACATACACACAAAAGGCCATTTCGATTTTGATTCGATTGTTAAGGGGTTTATATGTGGCCTGTAGACGGTTTGAACAGGTACCTGAGACGTTTCTTCCCCTCGACTATTTTTCCACATTTTTTTTCTCTTCGTTTTTTCATCATGGGTTTTAACGTTGCGATGGTTATTTTACTTCGTCTTTGTTTCTTTTTCCTTTCTGAGCCACCTCCCACTGTGGACCAACGTCAAGAGCGCTATGCGCACAGTTGTAGAAGGGTAGCAACAGGTTGTTGGTGGTGCTTTTATATCAACGTTTCGTGTTTATCCCTTCTTCAGAAATAACAATAAAAATAAAGTAAAAGAAGAGGAAATAAAAATAATCGTCTACTTAAATTTATGTGATATTAAAATCTTCTTAATTTTCAACTAAATTTCAAGGGTGAAGCATGGGAAACAAATTTTATAGCTTTCATTTTGTAAGTGATAATTCATTTTTTATTTCCGCTGGATCTCACACGATTTTCCTTTTTTTTTCACTCTTCTGCTTTATTTTTCTTTTTTATTGCTATCCTAGGATGTCATGTATGTTTATTGATGAAAGAGAGAGCGGATGGAAAGCAAAGCGGGTTTTTTTTTGAGCTTTATCGCACCCCTATATATTGTATAATCACCCCGATGTGTGCACGATGAAGCGTGTAACAACACGTATCCTATATATGGGGGTCGGATCGATGCGCAATTACTTCATATATTGTTCATCCTATACACGCACACAACCATATCACATATATGTAAAATAATGCAGTTGAGTCTTTCATTTTCTATACATAAAAAATAATCTAACAATTTTCGTTGAGGAAGTAGTTAAAATAGAGAAAGTTTCTATTGTCTTTATAATTAGGGCGCAGAGCAAAAAATGTTTCACAGTGGAGGGGTTGGAGGAGAAATGAATTTCATAAAATAATGGCAACTGGGAAAGTTAGAAAAATCTAAAAATGATGATGGCTGTTTTCATTCATAAAATGTGACATATTTTGTGAGGTTATGTTGGAAGTAAATGAATTAACAGAAGTGACTCAAATGCTCTTGTGACTGGATGATTAAATATTGATTAGTTATTAATGACGTCGTGGGGTTTCATGGGTTTCGAAATTGGCCGATATTTCTAGATTTTTAGTGATTTTGTATTAATGACTGAAGAAATTGACTCATTGTCTTGGGGCGTGATTCAACATCTGTGAGTGACGTCATTCGGATTTGAGGGTTTATGGTATAATGATGAATTTTAACCCTTCAACACCCAGGTTATTTTTAGTTTCTGTCTTGCACTGCAGCGACATCCTATAAGTTGAATATTGTTGCATGAGTAAAATACTCATAGCCTGGGTGCTGAAGGGTTAAGGAAGTCAATTTCCATTACGAAATTGAAGTAGTTGAGTACTTCGGAATGTTTCATTAATATATTTAAGTGAGAAATATATTATGAATCTCAATGTGTCAAAATTAGCTGAGTTTAGTGTTGAATTTAGATGATAGTTTGATATGAAAATAATAGTTTGAATACTAAATGAGAGTATAGAAGCCATAGAATAATGTATAGAGGTCAATTTATGAAATGTTTAAATCTTTCTTTTTCTAGTTTAGATAAGTAGTCAATTTTCTTAGAAACTACACAGTAGCTTTAACCTTTTAGAGAAAATGATTTATCCAATCAAAACGGATTGCATAAGTTCAGCGGAAACTTCATATTCTATAAACTTTCTCAAGATGAACAACATGAAGAGTGTACATAGCTCGGTAATGTTATTCAATATTCATATTACCATGAATATTCATGACTATTGGAACATAATAAGAAATTTAGCGATAGCTCAATTTGGTGAAGACTTGGAGTAGTTTTAAAGCAATTTCATCAAACGAAAGTGATTGTAAAATGAGTCTTGGTAATTTTATTGTGATGAAGGACCTTTGGTTCCAAGTTTCATATTTGATGTTGTCCTAATTTCATTGTGGTCGTTAATTGGCTACTTGCCAAGTTGCTCTGATGATTTTAAAAGTGAATGAACTCCAAGTCATTTTGGAATAATCGCATACGTGCAGTTCACAATCGATTTATTGTGAACATCCAACGTTGACCCCTTTACGTATTTCATACGAATACATTCTAACACGAAGCCATTGAAGATTGCTATGAATAATCTGATATTCCTAGTAGAGGAATGGGAATTGAGGTCTTTGGTTTTGTTTGATATTAAAAATGTCTTTTTTTTCCAGATTTTATCGATTCGTGATTTATCTTTTCTAGTTTTTAAGGAGATGAAGGGTTTTGCTCTAGAAATGATCAAAAGTATGAAATTATAAAAGTTTTTAGTGATACGTGCGAATGTCGACAAATGTTGAGTGAAAACTCCAAATGTCTTTATTGCAGAAAGCTGTGCTTTTCAAACATGCTGACATGACATGTTGGAAACAAATGGATCGATTTAGTTCAAACAAGTTTCTTTCAGGTCATATTCGAATTTGTCAGTTGATACTTTTTACATTTGGGGCTGTTTATAAAACTTTGTCTCTTGTCTTTTCAGGTTCAACACTTCTTCTTGTGAAAAGCATTTTCTATGAATTCAAGATCTTCCGAACTTATAAAATTTGAAAACATATTTTAAAAATGGCTTTTCAATAAACATTCTGATATCGATCGAAGTTAGAGAAGTAAATTTTCACTGTGACTTTCATAAATCTGAATATTCTTTTGATATTTTAACATTCTCAATGAACCCCAAATTTTCTAGAGATAAATCATAGACGTAGCAAAGCCATTCTAATTATTGTCCTAGAAGTTTTGTTCGGAAAATTCTTTCAACAAGCACTGAATCACAACCTTCTCCCCATCATGGAAATATTGACCTTCCCCATCCCAAATCAGCACAAACGGGAGAATCATATGAGGAAAAAATTTTTACCCAGTTGGAATAGCAATTCGACCCCCCAAATACACATTTCTCTTCATCCAACTTCACCCTAATCAGCACCACTAGAATATCTCACACTTATTCCTCTAGTACAGACTGTTCGATAAAAAAACCAACAAAAATCCAAGTCCTATCGTGACTGATATCCATAAAACTTTCTTTCCAGAACTAACAAAAAACGAGTCGTTAATTTTTTTCATCGACATCTTTCGTTGTTCTTCTTCAATCAGTTCAACTCCTAAACTCATCCCTCATAAAAACAAAGAAAATTCACATTAAGAAAGAGGAAGAGATGTAGACTATGAAAGTGCGTTTTACCTTGTGAAAAATAATGTTTCACACAACTTCACATCTCCAACCCCAAAGGATTTTTCATAGTGTACAACCTCAAGCTGTAAACATAAATCAGTTTATAGATGATGTTTATGTATAAATATATAAAGGAATGTTGATGTAGTGTAACAGCGGTGCTTGAAGTAATACGAAGCAGTACGTTGAGGCTCTATCTGGTGAGCAAAAGGCCTCCCGACCATGGATGTGTACAGTCTGACGTAATGTGGTGTGGGAGCGGCCAACTCCCAGGGTCAACGGCCCCCACAACGTCACTACCATTGTTCACCAACAACCCTAGTACCGTCGAGTCAAAGCGGGAAATATATGTATAAGCGCCCGCGCCACATTCCCAACTCTCACGTCGTCATGTCCACCATATAACGTGTTGCAGCACTCATGCGCACACACTTTTTATACTTTTAACATACAGCCAGGTACTTTTTTTTTTTCCTATTTAAATATTTCAATAGATTTTTCCAATGGTTAATTTACTTCCGTTCTATTTCTCCGTTCAGACTTAATTCCATTCATTGCATCGCTATCGCACGGATATGAGACGAATTTGCAGCACAGGTTGAAATAAAACATTTTATTATGAGGAAATTTTTTTTTGTGTTCGATCCAATGAAATATAATTTTTAGTAATTTTATTCTACGTTTCGTTCCAGTGGATTCCACTCTATTTAAGGAAGCTGATGGAAAAAGGGGTGAGAGGAGTTGTATTGTGATGAAGAATTTCGATAGGGTTTCGAGTAGAGAAGAGAATTTTGTTCTTACATTCCTCTCAATAGTTTTAATTTTTGTTTCTTCCAGAGCATTTTCTTTCTCTTCGTCTTTATATTCTTTATACCAGGTATACAAATCACTCATATTGATTGGTTCATTTCACGTGCCATGGTTGTTCTTACTGATAGCAAAATGGAGGAATCGATTGGGAAAATAAATGGTGAATAGATACATTTGTGAATAAATATTTATGCTAGAAAAAATTATGTTCATGTATGAATGAAAAGGATTTTAGTTGCGTTTGCATCATTATTGCATGACTACAAATGGAATAGAAAATGCAAAGATATGTATGGAATATTTGATGGGAAATTTCATATTCAGTGCTAGTAGAAACCACAATTGATTACAATTGATTTTTTTCATTATTGATCCGTTGTCATAGAGAAGAGACAAAGGTTCTTCCACACTTTTAGCTTTAGAACTTGTAGCCTCTCTTTTGTTTCCCTTCTACGATTGCACAAACCATGAAAATTAGCTGGTAATTTCATTCACACAATTAATCATCATACATCAAGACCAATCGAGTTTTCGAAGTTCTAAGAGAAATTCTTATATTTTACTATGACAAAATGAACCATTTGGTGACCAAGAACATCATGATTATCCGGATTTCATTTAACATGAATTGAAAAATTCTATTCAGTTATATATTTCACTCTAGATTGTCTCTAAATATTAAAAGAAAAAATATAACGAGAAGAACGAAGGAACAGTGCAACTAATTTTCAATTTCCTTCATGATTTTCCCTTAAATATTTTGCTTTGATGCCTTCCATTACTTATTTTTTCATGTGAGGAAGAAGACAAATGATTTGCAATTATGAAAGTGTTGTGGGGTTGTAACGTTCACATGTAAAACAAGATTTATTTAGTGTATGGAAATGGACTCAGTGTAAAGAGACTTGACTTAGTGATACTCGTGATATTCTCACTGACCAGAGTCACTTGCATCTCCACTTATGTTGGTCATGTTTCTCTGTTGGGCTATATATACCATGACGTTAAATGCATCTATAAAAAATTTAAAGCCTGAGTGATTGAACTGATGTCTATGCATTGCTAGTACAATTCAACATAAATTTTCTGATTAATTATCTTCTTTTTTTCATGTTGTTAATTGAGACATAACGATGAATTGCAACAAGTTTCAACTACATTCTAACTCCACCTCTAGAACCACTTCCAAACTGGACCACTTCGTGATGTGTTAGTGTTACTGTGATGTGTGTAACAATATTTTTCAATGAAGCAGTTATATTTATGTATGAAAATTCAAGTCATCAAATTGTTATAACTCGGTCGTGAATTCATTTTTGGTCATCACAATGACTTGCGGAATTCAACCTCTTCAAATCGTTATAATACGGTTAAACATTTTCAGAGAAGATTGGAAATCCATTGAGTTCATCAGGAAGACGAGCTCTGAAGAACGCAGTGGTTTGAAGTACATTTTTCCCAGCCTTTCTCTAAGTAGGTTCCTAGACTAGCAGAAAAAAGTTCTTCATTTTCCATGAATTCCAACAACTTCAACTCTTCATGATGATTCCTGACCATCTTATAACGAGCCAAACATGTCGATTCTTCGCCGAATTTTGACGACTGAGACAGAATTTATTAACCCAAGTCATCATAACTCAGTGTAAAATCTGCAATTATGAATTCCTGTAGCTGTAGTTCAACAGTCAACTGGATCTGCAAACCAGTAACAGTCAAAATCAAGAATAAAGCACGACATAAACAAATCTTCGAAGAATTCGAAACGTAATACCATGAAGTATACAGACGAAGAACAAGATAAATGAACTGAAAGAAAAAAAAAAGAAAGTAATTAAATAGCCATATTAATATTGTTTACATGATATGGATGTGAAGCCATATAAGACCTTTGTATCATATGACTTCACACGTACGACGCACCATATCAATGCAAAAACGAATTGGTCGCGAGAAAGATTGGAGAACTCGGCGCTTGTTGTGTCGTTACCGTTAAGCCGACTTCCGCTTGTGTATATAGTTATATACCCACCTACCTACCTACCTACCTACTTTCATCCTCACCATCTCCTTCAAACATCTTCAGCAATACCTACATATATACACACAACACGTTCATGAAGAGTCAACTTAAGAGTTAACTTCAAACCCGCGAGCCAAGGAGCGCATTATTTCACTCATTCTCTATACACTTGCAAAGCCGACACAACCCAAGGAATTTTCTTCTGCGAAACAATTCCCTATATCTCAACAGTTAATCCTGTATGAGATTCCTCCTCATTTGTCATACAACCGCACACACACATATATATATATATATATATCCCGCGGATATATTTCACCATTAACATTTGTATTTAATTCGAATGCATGGGAATAATGTGCACATTTATAATGAATTATGTCGATTTTCAATGAATGGAACGTAGACAAACCAATGGAAGTAAAATGAAATGCCCTTGGTAGCCTCTATCAATCGTTCTATATATTTATAAATATCTTCATCACACCTCTGTTCAACACATGGAAAAACAATTACATTTGCATTTGTGTCTATATTGTTTGTGAATTCCGGTATTATAAAGTGAGTAGTGACGTTGTTTATTCATTTGAATAGAAATGGGAAACATTACAGACGGGAAAGTTTATGTGGCTCGATGATTTGGATTTTGAAAAGCATTATGGGGTTGTGAAATTTTTCCCATGTGTGTGAAGATGGTAAAGATACTTGTGAAATAATTTTCTTCTTCATTTACTTGGTCTTGTGTTATCTTCAAATTTTCGTTTGTGCTCAGACTCGTCGAAAATGTGGGTAATTTACTTTAAGTGAATCTAATGACTTTGTATTGTGATAAGAGCAATTATCAAGTGACTATGACGAATACCGAAGCAGGAATGAATTTGTGATCTCAAGTTATTTGATGGTTAAAAAAAAAATGTAATTACAGTCGAATTTTTTTTTGTATTCAAACATTTAATGCGATAATAAAAAATCTATATGAATGGGTAATTACGTATCTGTATTGATAACCCAACAATATTTTTATGTTCCATACTGTTGATCAATATAAACCTGGGTTTATTCTTTTTTTTTGTTCGAATTATCAAGAATCTACATTTGATTGGTTCCAAAAAAGAAAATGAAATCTTATCATTCTTAACATAATTTATCTGTTTATTCTACTTTCCCGTTCAACGAATATTTCAGATCGAATGTGTAATTGAAAAATTTTTCAATTGAGACTTAAGAATAAATGAAAAAAACCACTGCATGACCCACATACACAATGCTTATTGTTGTTACGCAGAGACGTAACAACAGGAATAGCCCCATCGCATTGTCAAATGAAAATTCATCCGCCAAAACAATTTTCCTAAAATCAATAAAAAAATCACCATGAGACTAACCAAAACCACAAACAGTTCTCAATAAAAATAATGGCAAGAATAAACATCATATAAAATAAAATTCAATCTCGACCTAACCTAACTTTTTCCAACAGAGGCCATTCAACACCGAACCATCCGAATATCCTGTCAACACAAATCAAAATATTTCTTCTATCAAACTCATTGTTGAATGACAAACTTCATTCATCAATAAATAGAAATACAAAACAAACAAAATTATTCGAACCCCTTTTCTAATAGACTGTAGAATCTGTACATAGAATTGTTTGGTTGGGCACACGCCACGCCACGACCAAGTAAAGTGGGTTGACTTCTCGTCTATCCTCTCGTCTCTCACTTCTCACCGCGCGGCCTCTTCGCTGGTATGTATACATATAAACCCGAGCATACCCCCTGCTCGTTCAACGACCCCACGCGTATACGCACGCATGCACGCACGTGATGAGGAAAAATATGAGTGAGAAGGGAAGATAAAGATGTAAAAGATATATAAACGAAGACGGTGAATACAGAAATGAAAAGGAGAATAAACGTTGGATAAAAAAAGAGATGGATAAACAAGTGCCAGGCAACGAGGACTCTGGGTTGATTTTTATAATACTCGTTTCGTCTATACCAGACTGTACATCATACATATATATGTATATATATTTGTGGTTGACTATACTCTCGCACTCCTTATTTTACTCTTGTGTATATTGTATAGAGTTATTGTAGACCCTCTAGCTTGGTGACACCTGTGGTAAACGTACAGGTATATGTTAAAATACCTGCACGAACCTGTTTAATGCACTTGTCCTCCTCACTTTTTTCCTCATGAGAGGTTAATCGTTGAGGGTGCAATGGTTAAAATGTATAGGGATATTATTTTTCTCTCATTTGGATATCCATGTTGGAATTATTTAATAAAAAGTTGAGGTATTTGATAAGAGGGTGTAATGAATGTATGATGAATCTATTTCAGTTATAAATTCTTAAGATAAATGTATATTATTCTATCAGTCTATTCCTTTCTATTCATTCAAGGTTTCATTGTCGAATTGATTTCCCAATGAATTCTTTTACTATTAACGAACTCAATTTAGTGACGATGAATTGATTGTGGTGATGATATTTGTGTTTGGATGGATAATGTGGAATGATGTAGGACGAGAATGATTGAAAATTCATCCCTGATGGCTGATTCATCCCTGGAGAGTAATTTAATGGAATTTATTTTTCGTAGATACGAAACGAATAATTGAATGAATGGGTGATCTGAAACTCATGCATATATGTACATTTTTTATCCATAGATATTGCTGCAATGTTGTAGTGGTGGTGGAAAAGGGGTCGCACACGAGACCGGAAACGAGGGTGAGCTTAGTAACGTTCCGGAAGTCATAACTTCCGCAAACTTTGCTCTTTAACCCCTCTTATACATAAGAAAGAATTTTACTTCATCTGAGTTGGAATTTTAAATAACCCAAAACCCCAAAATACCCCTTCTATCACCTAACCTCAATCGTATTCCTTCATAGCACGTTCGTAATCCGATCACCCTCCGTCTTAAAATTATTTCCCAACCCAAACCCACCGAGGAACACTTTCAATATAACACATCCATCCCCAGACAACTCATGATATTTATAACCAATTTACAAATCTCACAAAACCAAAGTAAAAAAAAATAGGTAACAACATACAACAAAAGAAAAAGGAGCCGCATGCACAGTACGTTCACCTCGTTCCTAATTCACCGGTTGGGAAGTTAAAAAATATGTGTCATTCATTGACTTGGACGCGCCCTATTCGAATGACCCCGACGTCGTTGCCATATAACCCAATGCTCACTTCACTACAGTCAAACTGACAAAGATAGAAATAGGAGAGACGAGAAAAAAAAACCATAGACAGATAGAGGGAATAGAGACGGGTGAACGAGGATGCGTTAGAGTATATACAAGAGATAAAAAAAGGAGAGGAGAAGAAGAAAATAAAAAAAGTTTCCACGAGTGAAAAGAGATAAAATATAGAAGTGAAAGAGAAAGAGGGAGAGAACGATACGGGGAGAGGCGTCGCATGTAGAGTTGTGAGCTCCTTACAGTGCATTGCCTTTACCATCCTCTTTACGTTCCCGTCACACCCCGTGCCCTCGGACAAATCGTGTATACGTCGCGAACGGCCTCTATACTGCTCACAACTATACAACCTGGGCAATTCATGAAAGCGGGCGCATATATATATACTTGTATATTTGTTCGTTCTCGTCTTCATGGGGACGTTATCGTTGAAACGTATATACAGTAGGGGAATGTAAAGAGGGACGGTGAGGAGGGAGAGAGAGAGCAACAAGAGTAGACCCGGGTATATCAATGCACCCCGGGCCAATGTCGACACGAACGAACGTGCTCCTTTCCACCAACGAACTCCCGAGTGAAAGTCCAATGAGAGAGACTTCAGGGTAACGGTAATATTCACATTTTGTCTCAACGCTTTTCTATATATATATT
>JABMBR010005043.1:0-18632 GCA_018881525.1 Meteorus sp. PSUC_FEM 10030008
ATATATATATATATATATACATGTATATTGCAACAGTATTATTCGATATTATGTACGTCTCTTTCGTAGCATGCCGAACTGTACCTTTCCTATAGTATGATTTTGTATACATATAGAATCTACACGAAATATATTTTCCAGTCGTGTGAATAAACCCGATCGAAATCAATGAAACTAACATGAGACTCATTCGATGTTGTTCACATATTTGTGAACGGAAATTAAAGAGGCCATGATGATGAACAAATAACATAACAAACAAACGAATATCCTTGTGATATACATCACGCGACTGATTAATGATGATAAAATTATGCACCTAGTACCCGAACAAAGTAAATCATGTTTGTGTAAGACTCCACTACTATAAAATCCTCCGACTGTTAATGAATAATTCGAAATTCATCTCAAATACATTCAATCTTCTTTTGTATTAAAATCTATGACCTAATATGTATATTCGAGAAATAAATGTTAATTTTTTCAATTGATATCCTTGTGCGTTCACTCATCGCATTCGTGGTACGTCGTGCTATCACAAAAATGAAAATAAACAAATAAATTTGTTGAAAAAAATTCGCTTCATAAATAAATCATGACTTTTTCATTTCCATTAAGATTCAGATATTTACCGTTCTTTGCCCGCATTTCTACGTGAAAGACGGCGCCCTCGACTCTGCATTGTTAATGTATACCGTTTTGTATGCGATGGATTTGTTCGTAATTCACGTAAGTCTGAAGTTTTCGCCTTCTCCACCTTATCCATAAATTTTGTTATCAGTTCAGGGCAATTGAGATTGGCCTCTGGTTCCCATGTGTCGTCGGATGCAGAGAAACCTTTCCATCGAATTAGAAATTCGCGAGACTTATTCTTTTTAAAGTATACATCAATGATTTTCTCAACTTCAAACTCCTTTTCCTCTTCATCGCTCTTATCTTCATCATTATGTTTTTTAGCTGAAAGTAAAAATAGCTTTGTATGACTAAGTCTCCGAAGAATGGAAGGAATTATACGTCATACTATTATCATTTTGGCGCATTGTACCTCTCGATTTTTTAGTTTTCTTTCCAGCATGTTGTTTCTCGTTATCATTTTCGTCTTCATTGCGCTCTACTTTATCTAAAAATATAACGCAATGATATAATATATCATTATGAGTTGAAAATATTACTATGTACATGTTTGGTGTATGTTGGAGAAAAATGATGATAATTATCATTACCACCATTATTTTGTTTTCTGACTGCTCTTGCCAATTTTCTTGTTTTCTTCACAGCCTTCGGTCGTCTACTTCTCAGAGGTTTCTTGGGCTGATCATCAGTGCCCTGAGAGCCATCGCCATCCTTAGAATTTTTTGATTCCGACTTCATATCATTTCCATTTTCTTCTTCAAGTTCTCTATCGGTTAAGAAATCATCTATCAATTTCGAACAGTTGAGTTCATTCTCATCCTTCCATGTATCAGCATCTTCTTCGTATCCCTTCCATCGAACAAGGAATTGGCGTCGACCCTTTATTGTCCGATGTGACACGATTCTTTCCACCTTCGTTGAATTGAAGAAAAAGAACAAATGGAATGTGAAATGCGCAATGCGAAACATTTGCAACACCACTTCTTCGTGAGTCGGGGATCATTCAGTTGCTTCGGACAACACGTCATACATTCATTTGAACAATCTTCTCATGGTTTGTTAACAGTTCTAGAAGACAGGGAAGTTGAGGAACATTATGATATTTTCCGACACTGCTAGATGTAAGGGAACTTCTCGGATCGATGCGGTTGTGCCGTGGGACCTCATCATAATCAAAACAACCTGTGAGTTCCGATTTCCACTCATTAAGTCCTCAAGCCGTAAGGAAGAGACTATTGGCTTTAGTGCTAATTTCATGGGGCTCTCGATTCTAGAATAAATTTTATTGATCCGGGAATGAGCAGGGAGTATTGCTATACGACAATGTGAAACTGACTTTAACAGTCACATATATGTGCTGGACTCATGTCCACGTCCGTCCATAACACCAACGCAGAGAATATTTCATTAGAAATTCATTCGGCGATCCAATCGATTCTGAATAAAGAATCGATTTGATAGTCGCATCGGATTTTTAGAATCCTTACCTCAGCGAAGTATGTAGCTATTTCGAATATTGCGTAACATATGTCGCGGGGATTCTGACTGCTGCACCGGCAGAACACGGATGCTGAGTTCCCGACTGAGTCTTCTGTTAAAAAGAATGATATGACCTTCATTCAATTCCAGAAAAAATGTAGCAAACCCTATGCACCAAATGTCCTTTCATTTTCATTTGAAGTTTATTTTTTCGTACTAATCACAAAATTTTCGATAATAAGTTCTGCAAGTCAAAGCTTATTGATATGAGCTCTCTATTGGATTAACCAACTGTTCACGCATACGTTAAAGACGAGGGAAGGTATCTGAGCCTTCTCGACTACCGCAACGGGCTCCAAGATTCTCGTTAGGATTCTGTGAACCATGTTTTCTTTACTTCAATGAAAAATTGATCAAATTTTGGTTAAAATTTCGAGGAACAGTCCAGCGTGAATTATCCTGCTACTGTCATTGACATCTCACATTGAAATCTATGAATTACCGATGAGGAAAAAAAGAGATCCTCATGGAGATTACTTAGAAGAGTCTAGCAATCTAAGTATTAGAACACTATTGAAAAATATAGGAGGTGGATGGTTATCAGCAAGCTTCAATGCGACTGATGAACTTGTTATTGCAAACCTTCAAGTACATATGGAATCAAACGAACGACTGAGTAAGAAAATAGCAAAATATTGGTCTTTTCCGAAAACTTACATGAATGCGACTTGACTTAACTTTGAGAGCATTGACATTCTACGTTATTCTGGATTGTCGTTTCGATCCAAGCCTACAGCAAGATCCTCAATGTGAAGAACCATGAACTAGTTTGGTAGTTCGATTGAATTCGATAGAGACCCAGCTCCGGGAACTATCTGGTTTCTATTCTAATCTTCTCTTCCTCTCATTTCCCAATGGACAAGTAAAAAACTCATAAGAAGAAGTGAGGTCTAGATTCTATTCAGACATATTAGGTGAATAGTGTATGAATGATCTTGTTTTGGCGTCAGCAATCCAACCGCATCTGCTATTTCGCACCAACATCTTAACAGATGTTTTATTTTGTAATGGAAAACGCGACTCAATCGAAATTCTACAACATGAGGAATAACTCTAGCTGACCCGCCATCAGTGTGATAAGAAACAATTGAGACGCACCCCATGGGGTGATGGATTGATATCGGCGGGAAATAATAATTGGTCGTTCTTCCTTCGTCATGAACCTACATCAACAGTATGATTTTAACTTCTTGATTATACATACCTCATATTCTTCATCACTATCAATTTCTTCTTGCGATGTTGTTGCCTTTCGTTCATCTTTTTTGCGACGTTTATCATCAATATTCTTACCGGCATCACCATTTTCATGATTGGATAACACTGATGATTCTTCATCAGTTCCATTATCATTATCTTTTTTAGTAGATGTATCTTCAGATGCAGTTAATTTATTACTATCACGTCCACGTACGGCTCTGCGTTTTGATTTGGGCGCACTTTCACCATCATCATCATCATCATCCGGCTTAGTTTGCTCAGTGTCGTCCGATTTGTGCGCATTGCCGCCATTTTCTTCGGATTCAGCGTCACTTGGGCTCTCTGATTTTCTACGTTTACCTTTCATAAGCCTCCTCATGATTCAAATGATATGTTTATTGACAACGAAAAAAATAACTCGCGATATTATGATTACGGAATATTGCGTATGATGTCACGTTATATGATGTTTTTGGTTCGTATTATATTTTATTTGTGATCACAGTCTTTGCCAGATCGCACGTAAAAAAAGAGCACACACTGACGCGGTTATCGCGGTCGCGCCCCTACCGACTGCCAAACGGCATCCAGACAAATGATCATCAGTGTGAGTGGATCACTGACCGATTCTTTACATAGACATATGGATGTCTATCCATGTATTTCTTTTCATCGTATCATTTTCGAGCAATTGACAATGAAAAATCTACAGATGAGAATATGATTATAGTGTAGCGTGGTGTGAGTTATCTATGTATTCATTCATATGTATCAGTGACAACAGCTTATATGTAGGAGAACATTGAGCTTAATGCACACGAAACCACTTTACACTGAGTACTGATTTATGAAGGTACATTTACACGCAGGCGATGGTATCAGAAATGTACAATTCGATTGGTTTCAGTAACAAATGCACATGCTCCACTCACCCCCTTCCTTGGTTTGAATGGTGATTTTAAAAGGACATGTATAACATAATACGCACACATAAGCTACTAATTCCTTCTTCAGCTCTACTATCAAATCAATTGATGTAAAATTTTTGTATTGTACTGATTCAATGTAATAAGATGAAATCCTCGATAAAATTCTCTATATTTCCGTTGATGATTCCTATTTTTCATCGGCATATTTTATGTTCATATTTTTCATACAGATTGCAATATTTAATTTGAAATTGAATTAGTAATTACTGGAAAGAGTTATTCAACTAGAGACGAGGAAACACTGAAGACTTTAAACTAGTTTCGCGGATTCTGAAATTAGGGATTGGATATTCTGAAGTGTACATTATGGTATATTGTTTTTTGTGATGTATTTTGCGATAAGGCATGATTGGCTCGAACGAGCTATTGATGCCTGATACTGAAGAAATCGACGAAATTATATTGTTGTCGATGTATTTTTATCAATGCATTCCCAGGAGGCTGCGAAAAAAATGATTTTTGCAATTTTTTTGGTGCCAAGAAATGCGAAGAGCCTTTCAGTCATTTTTTGTGTCAAATCTTCAGACAAGTACCATCTTGTGATATCTTTCATGAAATTTTGGACAGATGAAGTTTTTTGCCAGGTTTGCGTTCAATTTTACATTTGAATGAAGGAACAAGATTCACTTATTTACATCCGTTGCTGTAGTAACCAAGCCTGAATCATCACTTATGTTCATTGATCTTTAGCTGTTGACCAGTGATTCATCGTCGTTTTGATACTATTTTTTGAATCGAACTATGGCAAAATCTATACCAATATATGAAAAACCAACGGCTCATCTAAGTAGATTCCTATTATCGACACATCCGACAGTGATTACCATTTTTTGCATGACTAATTACTACATTTCATTGGTCTAGGTCTGCCAGATTGGTATTCCAAACAATGGCAGCTGCAGCAATCCGCTGATTCGCGTATATCCGACGCTGTTGAGGTTCGTAACACATCGAGAACATTACGAAATGAAACAAAAATACGAACTGAGTGGGATACATCGATAAATGATGTAAGATTAGATGATAGGTAAACCAGCTCCTTACATCTTCTTACAGGAAATAAATTGATCGCTGTATTAATTTTGCGATTGAAATTGACAGAGTGAAAGAAATATCGCAATGGAAAGAGATATTTGAAAAATTATTGAAAGACTTGGCAGTTGAGAAAAATTTATTGTGTGAGGCCCGTGCAGAAGCTGAAAACGATCTGGAAAATATTCAACATCCACTTCAAGTTACAGCACAATGTATATCTATAAGAGATTGCCGTAGAGGTACTGAATTAACGTATGATGAAGCGGATACTGAATTGAAGAAGGAAATCCGGGTAATCGAATTGATGAGGAAACCATTGACTGAGAAAGTTCAAGCAGCATGGGAGAAGTTGAATAAATTAGAAGAAGTGACGTTCAAAGTGAATCTGGACTTTGACGATAAAAAAGATGCCTTAGAGATCGATAAAGATAACGCTAATCTCACTCGAAACTCAGCTGGCATCAGCTTTAAACCCAATGCTTTGAGGATTCCAAAAAAGTGAATGATTTGAAATGCAAATATTCGACATGCGTAGTTCCTGGTAAGGTATATCAATATTATGTTATCTGTTTCAGTGCAAATACATACGAGAGTTGGTTGGAACATTGTTGCTGTATCAAATCTCTGGCCGAAAATGAAATGAGTGATGCTCACAATTTTCGGGACATGATGACTGTGATGCGGAAACGGGCGCGAAATGACATTGAAGCACAGCAGGATGCAACGGATTTTTCGTTGAGAAAGAGAATCTATCAAACGCAGAAAGCCAGGAATGAAATGGACTGGCAAAAAAAGAAAATAGAACGTGAGATGGAATCTATGTTGAAGGAAATAAACCGTTTAGAAGAGGCGTTACGAGATAAAAACGACGCCATTAAGTGTGCTGAGACACGGCTCGAAAACCGGACATATCGTTCAGGCTACGAGTTGTGTCGAGATGAAGTCGAGTATGGTTTGAGAGATGAAATTTTACAATTGCGTCAAACGAAAGAGGAATTGACTGCAAAAGTGAATTGTGCAAAGTGAAGTTCCGCTTCTGATATTTGATACAACTCAAAGAGAGACAAAGATCATTAATGGTATTGTGATATCAGCAATACGAACGATTTGAACCCCATTTCATGTTTTTCTAGGGCCACTTATAATACATTGGAGCCTCTGCTGGTCAGAATTGGGAGGAATTTAGACGATAAAGAGCATTCTTTGATGACAGATGTGATGTGTTTAGATATGAGATCGTCGTTGAAGACGGGTGATCGTGCACGATTATCGAATGAAACTGATCGCAACATAGCATTAACACACCTGGAAAATGAAATCCCATTGGAACCATAAACAACTACTGCTGGAGAAACTACATCTGATTCTACTATCATGTACTGGTTATATATGACTGAAATATACTCGAACATTCTTCTTCATGTATTTTATTTACCAATATTGACTCCGCTACAATGCGGCTATAGAATCCGGGTTTGCATTTATGAGACTGTATTCAGAAATGAAAGCATCAGTGATGGCTGGTTCAAGCGTTTTAACAGCGCGTCGGTGGATATCAGCTACTTTGATGGGATCACCATGTTTCATTTCGAACAAAATGTAATCAATCCATATGTCAGTATTTGTTTTCCCAAACTGAAGTGCCGCAATTTCATGAGGACGACGAGCATTTTGTTTACAAATCTCGGGTTGAATGAGCTCAAGCGCTGCCATTTTCTTATGAAATTCTAAGCAAAGTGGTGGTTGGAAACACAATTCATTATATATTTGTCGTGTTTCTTGAATACTTTTGGTTAAAACGAGCCATTCAATGTAAGCGGGTTTCATTTCACGCGCTATCTCGTAATATTCATCTATCGCAGCACGGAAAATGTCCTGGACTTTATCAGGGTGCTTTGCTTGAGCATAAAGAAGTTTCATTCTCCACAAAGGCAACGCTTTTGCTCCTGTAAGTTTGATTGCCTGTAAAAGTTGTACCATTTTATTGATTGAGTACAGCTCTCCGATTTGTAGAGGATCAAAAACACATTCTCAATGTTGGTTTCAGTCAGATACAGAATATTATTTTGTGCACTGAGACAACTCTGCGTACGGAAGTACTCACTTTATCGAATTCTGGAAGAATTTGTTCATCTTGACCCGAGTTGATGAGGTATTTCAGTTTGGCATGCCAAAGATTGACACTAATTGGGTAAGCATCTGTTGCATAACACAACACTTCATATAATTTATTTTGCGTGTTGCTATCCTTCTTGTCATTCTTCAACATTTCGGCCTGTAAGAACAATGAGAATAGGTTGAGTTTTGTCACTTGTAATTGTCGATGAGAAGTAAGAGCAACGCAATTACCCAATGGAGATAATAGTTTTCATGCAATTTTCGTCCTTGATGGCCCTGCATCAGAGCATTCTTGAGTAACTTTCGTTTGTAATTTGGCAATGTTGATAAATCCTGATTAATTTCCAACAGGAAATCTATATAATAAGACCACATTGCTTCAGTTTTAACTTTTTTAACAGCCGATCGATAAATTTCATTGCATCTAGAAATGCGATCCCGTAGTGTGTTTGCTTCTGCTGTGGCAACTTCCATGGAAATATTTTGCGGTTCTATATCGTATTCCAGACCTTCGAATTCGCGTCTCGCCAATGTGTTCCACATTTGCGGTTTGTGAGAATATTCTTCAATCATATCGCTGATTATTTTATGTTGAAGTTTCCCTGTATTTTTGTGTTGCGTTGCAACATTTAGCAATTCGATTATGAACGATACATCTTTGATACACTTAAATGCTTGTTTATAAATAACAAGTGCGCGTTTCACAGGCAATGACATTTCGTCGGTGTTTTCAGGCGGTGTCGCAGTTGAGGACTCATCGGTCTTTACTTTTCCGTCAGGTACCTCAGTCTGACTCAACTCTAATCTGTTACAGAAAGAAAAGTATTCATATTCATTTCTTTGATTGAGACGATAAGATAATATCATATATGATTGGACTGAAATCGAAAAATTACTGGAACGCGTCAGTGTAAAGTAGTTGCGACTCTGGATGAAAATGAATGCCACGCAATAAAAATATTCGTGCATTCTTGATATTTTTATTCTCTTCCATTTCCCATCGAGCAGCTATGTGCCAACATTTAGGCTTGTTCTGATGTATTTGGAGCATCCGGGCGATAATTCGATTGATGCTGTTATTGAATTTCTAGATCACAAACCCCGTAATTGACCATTAATGTTCTGTTTTTATCCAACTCAGGATATGAATGAAAGTTCGATTCACGCCAGAAGCACTTACCACTTGCTTGCAAAATTTCATGTGGGCTGTCCAGAATCTCATATCATTCTGGAATCTAGAGATAGCTTGTCTGTATAAATAATTGACTTTATTGATAATGGCATAATCAATATCGGTTTTTTTCGAAGTAATACCAAATTTCTGTAACGGATTCGAAATGATTGAAACAACATGGAAAGTCAGGGGATTCTCCAATTCACTAAAATGATATAGAATATTTACCTGTCGACGTTGTTGTATGAGTTTGAGCAGATCTATTTCATACTGAATATATCGTAGGTAGTCTTCTTTGCATTTGGTATGTCTCTGAATTTTATATTCCAGTTCTTTCCGTTTCTTTGCTATCCCCCTGACAAATACAAGTAACATGGGAATGAAATTTTTTGTATCCAATTACATATTCATGAAAGATAGTATAATGACTCTAACGAACAGGTCACGGATTCAAATCATATGATGATTATTAACGAGGAGAAAAGACGGATACAGGAGATGAAGATTTTCAAATATCAGAACATTAACTGTTGCAGTTATCAGTTAAACCATCATTCGTATTGGACAGTAAATTCTCATGATATTATGTGGACGGCCTCATCATGAGCCTTCTGAGAATAAATGAACTCTGACTAGTCTCAAAGCAATTCATGATTTCATATCACCATATTAGACGATAACAATCGATTAATTAGAATTATAATAGAATTTAATGTTCAATGAGGACAATATTCTGCAGTATCTATTGATCATTTTGAATCATTCGAATGAGCTCACATTGAATTATTGTCCATTATTGTGACTAGATTCGAACTTGATATCACGAAGTGACTTGGACTTTTGAGTGTAAACATATCACTTCCAAAGTGATCATCCAGCAGGAATTATGATCTTCACTATCCAAATTATTCTTTGTTTTGCTATCATGATTTTGCCAGTAATTGAGATCCAGCCTTCGATTCGTCTGTTCTGCTGAGATCAGTGATACCAATAAAAAATTGCATATAAACGGCTATAACTTTTACTATATTAAAGAACAATTCGAACTGCCCATAATATAACCATGTGACTGGAAAGTAAGCCACTGATAACAGATGCAAATCACTGTTTATTCAGACACGGAATTGATTTCTTTTGAAAAAGAAAATCCTTTATGTGGTTATCAAAGCATTAACCTCAAAAATGCTTCAAAATGATAACCTCAAACATACCGTATTTCATTTCTATCGAAAAGCTTGATCCTTTCCATTTGTTCAAGTGAAGGTATCATATCTTCACATCGTTTTTCTACAAATTCCGCCATCGTTTCTCAATTATAAGAATGAAATAATAAAGTTTATTAATGAAGAAACGTTACACACGCGCACGCTGTTTTCATCCAATTCTCTCAAGAACTATAGCACACTATAGCACTATAGTATGAAAATTTCGTGTTATGTCGGGTAATGTCGCATAGTCTCGGAAATTATCGGGCATCTTCGTTAATTTTTTCGAATGCATGCTCCATGTAAATTTAACATGGCTGCACAGCTTGATGAAATTCTAAACCTGAATCGATAAATCCGATGCAGATGATGATTACAACAGATGATATATACACCTTCCTGCACAACAACACAGTGTAACATATCTCTTTGTATCATGAAAAACTCTGATATAATGATAATTATTACAAATAAGACTTGTCAATGTATGGAACCATCCATGGATTCTTGGATCTGATTGATGAAGAAACTACATCTTCGAGTCGTTACCATCGCACTCAATGAGAAATAGCAGCGAGAATGTATAATTACCAATCAAAGATAATTCTGTTACAATTATATGACATTCTTAAGTTATTTTCGAAAAAAGTTCGACAGGGTTGAAGTTTTTCATGTATACGATTCTATTGTTTTCCAAACTTTACGTTCATATTGCACTACTTTCTTTGTGTGAATGAAATCGGTCTCGGTGTGAATTCCTTCCTCCAATCTCTGGTATTATAGATTAAGTTTCGCACCATTCTATGAATGCTTACATTAACATTGAAATCATTTTTTCTCAGAAATGATCAGATAACTCGGAGGAGTTCTGTTTCTGCGGTGGTAGCATCCGCGTTATTAGTTAGATCGAAAAGTATCGTACGAACTGTTGCACGAGTCTCACGATTCACAAACAACGTTGCGACGCCAGACAGATTTTTTCTGTTACAAATTGGAATAAGGAACGATTACATATGCTATACGTTGGATATTATTTGAAGTCAGAACCACTCTTTATGATAAGGTGTTGTCGAAATTACAACGTCTTAAGCAAAATTCAACGTATATTTCGTAATTTTTCTAGGACGATAATCGACTCTTACACCCAGTAATCATGTTAAAATGTGATAGCCGAGAACCAGAAGAGATGGGTGATTTGATAGATTCAATACTTGGATATGGGTAAGTCAATTTTGTGGATTTCAAATTATGAGTGTCTGTATGCATGCTACGTTGTTGGATGATGCACTTCGTATTCCACTGCCGTATTTGTAATAACCAACCTGTCAATTATTTTGATGTGTTTAAATGAATTACTGGGAAAAGAAATAGATTTGGAAAGTGTATGAACATGATCAACAATCTGGCAGATTTATTGAAAACTCCGCATGCAATCAATTCATGTGATTCTTAGATGATCTCTATGAGCAATCAGAGAACAAAACAACTTGAATGTCTCACTCATGATGAATTCGTTCTATTATCCATTCATAGTGATTGGGCGACTATGTCAAATGTCCTGTGGGAAATCAGCGATGTGGGACTATTTCCATTATGAAAATGAGTGACCACTCCATTGTATGATCGGGAATTGGTATCAATGGCTGAAATGGCTATCGTCGAATATGCATGGAAGTTTCTACTTACACAAACTATGAGTCCGATATTGGATTGGAAAAGATACCTTCACTACATACATATCTTATCAAATGTGGATAAGCCTTTCTCTTAGCATATATATGAATGGTACTTCCGCGCGATGATATTGTGTTTCTGCGTACAGGTATTTGAATTGTGTAAATATTCGTTGTTCGAGATTGTGCCTGATTCACTCAATCAGAGAATTAAACTGATTCATATCCATTACGTCTTTCTTAAAATAATTTCATGCATCATAAACGGTGAGAATCGTTCAATTTCTCGTCATACTTCATATCAATTGTCAATTTTTACTAGAATGATTGATTCTTCAATAACAACCGTTTGTTTGAATAATATCCTGATCTGTGTTGTTTTCCTTCCGGGGAAGATTAAGAGCATTGTGCGAGGTTAACAAGTAGGAAGAGTAAAAACTTGCACAGACTCTGACGAAAAATACGTTTTTCTAATATAATCTGAGGTATGATGAGGACTACAAAGTCTAACATAGATCAGAGAATCAAATTTGCTATGTGAATGTTCTTCACGAGTTTTATCATTCATTTGCTATCATTTGTACGGGATGGCAGATTGTTCCACATCGAATTTTCTACCTCGATTCAATTACGAACATCAATGATGGCAAAAATCATGTTGTAGCATTCATAGTTGACCATGATATAACCAGACATTCATATTCTTGATATGATTGAGATATAATGTCGACCGTTCATTTTCAAATTCACTTTTGTCAAATGAATCCTCAATTCTTGCAGAAGTACATTCATGACACATAAGCTTCTATTTCTATTACAACAGCACGGTTGATGATGACTCTTGTAATCGATGTGACTTAAGAATTTATATCGAAATGCGATCGTCCTCGTGCATGAAAAATGATAAATTTACGAAATTATCACACTTAATATTAGTCACACATGACACGAAATTCTGTTGCAGAGATAATTCATCACATCTGGGGTTCATAAATCAAGGTGCGGATACCGTAGAGAGAGATGAATTTCATTCAGTGAATAATTCGAATAGACGCGATGCTATCACAATGAAAGTTCCTCAATATGCGGCCAGAATTCGCAACGCATTCAAAGCTTACGGAAGCAGCAAAAATCGAAAATGTATTTTGGAAAATTTCAATATGAAAGTGGATAAAAGGTCGATGTAAGTAGAACGATTTGGAATGAACCCTTTGTGCGAGTATGAATTTAAGTGAGTCGCGAATAACTCAGTTTGTTTCTCTTGAACATCGATGATATATTCCGTACACTCCTGCTTATCAAACAATATGAATTGTTCGTACATAAAATATTCCTCATTTAGAAGTGCGAGGGAATTTTCAATGTACTTGTGATGAGGCGTTGTATATTCGGTAACACTTTTGGGTTTGTAAAACACAATCACATGTCGTCTATACCACGACAAAATTTTTCCATTCCATAGATACGGACTTCTTGGCGCGAGTGGTTGCGGTAAATCGACACTGCTTTCTTGCATTGTTGGACGAAGATCTCTTGATTCTGGTGAGATATTGGTGCTTGTTGGTAAACCCGGGACGAAAGGTTCAGGAGTGCCTGGGGAAAGGGTGGGTTATATGCCCCAGGAGATGGCTCTATTCGAAGAATTTACCATACGTGAAACGATGATGTATTTCGGGTAGATTTTTGATATGACGACTGACCAGATCGATGAAAAATTGCAGTTTCTGTCAAGGTTTCTTGATCTTCCTTCACAAGGGGAATTCGTGAAAAACTTCAGGTTGATAATTAAGATTCGAATAGAACAAGAAATGGATACATCAGTGTCCGAAGTCTCAATTCGAAATTTCTGATCATTATATTTCTCATGACAGTGGTGGTCAACAGAGACGCGTATCTTTCGCAGTGGCACTTATACATGATCCTGAACTTTTGATTCTGGATGAACCGACTGTGGGCGTGGATCCTTTACTCCGTCAAAAGTACGTATTCTATGAAATGATATCCTGAATGAATCTTTATCCGGTATTGCGTATCTTCAAATATATGTTCTGAAGGACAAAGTGAACTTTTCTCAGAAATCCCAATACTCAGTCCGATCCGTTCAAACATTTTTTCGAGGCATGTTCTCATAATTCTATTCATTAAACTGCAAAAAGTTGTTGGAGGTAGCAAATGACAATAGGCATTCACCTCATTATGAAGTGAGTGGGATTCGGTTTTGAATGCTCATGTGAACCGATGAGAATGCCATCACAACTTTTTACTGATAGCAAAACATGATGCGAAGGACGATGACACAGAGTAAATAGATTGTTCTGTAAAGTTTAGTGGGAAGTTCATCTCGCGAATCTATCCATAGAATGTTAATGCGATGTTTTCATTCATCGATAGGATTTGGGACCACTTGGTAAATTTAACAAGAACTAAAAACATAACGGTCATCATCACAACTCACTACATTGAAGAAGCGCGACATGCACAAAAGGTGAGGGATGTTTGCAAGAGCTTCGTTGATATATGATCTCAAATAATATTTTCATCTCTATCGTGTTCAGATTGGTCTTATGCGGAATAGAAAATTACTCGCTCAAGAACAACCTCAGGTTCTTCTAACCAGATATAATTGTCATACACTGGAAGAAGTTTTTCTTGAACTTTCTAGAAACGAAGAGAGAGAGAGAGAGAGGTAATTCGTGTTGGCAATACATGAACTGATATGAACCCGATGAGGTTTCTCTTTATTTACCATCTCGATCTTACCCTAGTTACATCCCGGAAGTGATAACTTTTTGGACGTAGATGAGGATAATCATCAAGGTCAACCAGATATAATGCCTTTGACCACAAATTCATCTATTTGTTCGAGTTTCCTCAGTAGAGGGAAAATCAAAGCTCTTTCACGAAAAAATATCATACGTATGTGGAGGAGCATTGGGTATGTGAGAAATATACGAGAATGATTCACAGTCAGAAGAATATTGCAAACTTAATGATGGGATTATGATTTGTTCAAGCATGATGATGATTGTGTTCGCCCTCCCAGTAATACAAATCAATTTATTCTCCCTCTCTATTGGCCGTGCTCCAAAAGATCTTCGTTTAGCCATAGTTAATGATGAAAGTTATTGGTACAATGAATCTTGTTCAGAAATTGAAAGTTGTTATGGCCCCTCTCAGCTGTCGTTATCTGGATTACCTGGATTCTGAAACTATTATCCAGGTATGTGATTCATCAACATGTGCATATGATGAGATTATCAGATATACTGGATCATCGTGATTCACCTTTGAATGCAAATAAATTCTAGGAATATTACAATACAACAGAACTTGCTAATGAAGCTGTTAGAAAAGGTGATGTATGGGGCACCATGCATATCATAGATAATTTTACTAGGAATCTCTTGACGTTGAATAAGTGCGAAACCAATAATGAAAGTGATATTGGCGTTTGGTTGGATATGTCAAGTGAGTATTTGCATAGGATTGGTAAACATAGGTATGTGTAATATTTAAAACGCATGTCTTTTTTTTCTCAGATCAACAAATAGGATTATCTTTGACACAATTAATCCATACTTCATACCAGAATTTTTTAAAGGATTTAACCGGACTGTGTCATATCGACTATGATCCGCCACATTCACCAATTACCTTTTTTGATCCTATATTTGGATCCGAGCAGACGGCTTACACAGACTTTGTAGCCCTAGGCATAATTTTATCGTAATTTCTTAATTATGAAAAGAAAATGCATTTAATCTTCCTATCCCAGTATTCGATGATTGTGAGAATTCTCATCATTTCTAGGATTATCTCCTTTCTCGCTATGACACTCACTTCAACTGCTTTGATAAGTGAACGAACGGAAGGGTTGTTCGATAGGAGTTTGGTTGCGGGTGTATATCCTGGTGAAATTTTATTCGCCCATATCATTACACAATTCATAGTGATGTGTATACAAACTGCCCTTGTATATGTATTCGAAATTTTTGTGTATGATGTTGAATGCAATGGCAGTATCGGATTGGTAGTTGTTCTTACCCTTCTGCAGGGTCTCTGTGGAATGTGCTATGGTAAGCGACCTGACGGCACTACATTGAATTAATCAAAGTCGAACTATTTATAATTGCTATTGAAGAATTTTGTTGGTTATTTCGCCATAACCGCTTTTACAGGACTTTTCATTTCATCGATTTGTACAGTAGAGAGGACTGCAACACAACTAGCTTTGGGGAGTTTCTATCCCACATTATTACTCAGTGGTAAGTAATTATGTAATGCGCTGTTCATGTTCATTCATAGCGAAAATGATTCCTGAAACAGCGTAAACTTCCGCACAATCATATGGTCATGGCCGAAAATGCGATCAGTGTTTCTTAAGATCAAATAACCATCTCTTAGGATGTGCTTATATAATTTTATTGCGATGATGGTAATATAGAATGAAATTCGCCTGGATGAATCCATTGTTCATATATTATTGTGTTGTAGGTATTATCTGGCCTGAAGAGGGGATGCCAAAAGGATTACGATATTTCTCCAGATGTTTACCATTGACTATGGCCACTTCCTCATTACGTTCAGTGTTGTTAAGAGGATGGTCATTTTCAGAATGGGGTGTTCAACGTGGCTTCATTTTCACCGTCGTTTGGTCAGTCATATTCCTTGTAATGAGCATGCTTGTTTCCAAAATCAAGCGTCATTGATATTGAATCCCTCGTCGTTTCTTTTCCACCATATATCAAATTTAAGTTATGTTCCTGGTGTTATCTACAATGAGTTTATTCATAATGAACATGAGTATTAAAAACTGTAAAAATCATTTCCTCAATATTGGTATGCACAGTGAATGATTGTTCCCTCCTGAAACAAATAGAAATGGACTCATCAATATATTTCCATAATCAAGTATTCAACCGAACATTTATTGCTTCTTTCCAAACACTTTCTCTATTCTTATGGATCACTGATTGCAGTATTTACAATCTGCTGAGATCAATATAGGAAAAGATATGACTTGATTAGATTAGGCTGGATGTTTTCATTTTCATCGAGGTCACGAGTTGGGCCTTGATCGAAACACACAAATAATCGAAAATATCAGAAATAGAATGTATAAAATGGAGGGAAGATGATAATTCATATGATAAAACCTATCAATGTCGACGTACTTTCAGATGACTTGGAACGAGTTGAAGTATTTGTGGTATCAACGAATATCTATGTATCATTATCTCAAAGCTGAGATGACAACAGATATTTCTCATCAATTCTCTGTATAGACTAGGAGTATTATCGACCCCAATTTCAACACTGAAGTGAAATTTCATACATTAAATATTCACTGATCGAATTCCCCCCACCGTATATCATAATTTGAATTGTATTTTGTTTGTACAAACAATAATGTTTCCAGCGGAACCATTAGTTCGGTTGTGGCACTCGATCAGAGACGAATATTATATTTTCGTGGGGTCGATTAGATCCCGATGCGTATAGAACGTGAATTTGTTTGGAGAAATGACAGTATTTTTCCGTTTTTGTTTCTGAGAGTGATTTGTTCTATTGAACGTGAGTACTGTTGTGGAAATATTTTCAATTTTCGTTCTCAACACAGAAAATTTTTTACTCCGGAATGTGTATTCAGATGTCGTACAATCTTAAATCGGTACAATTCCCAAATTATGTGGCTTGTCTCGATGAGTGCGAAAACTTCGGTGATGATGCCTTAGAATCTAAGGAAGATGATGAGTCCCGACCAAACTGAATCCGGGTCGGAATATGTCTCAGAAAAGATGACAGAAAGATGGAATTCTGATTTGCTTCTCCTGTCTTAGGCCAATGTGTGAAAAACATCGTAATGCGAACTTTTAGGGATAGCTTTCAACGCTCACACTTCCTCCATGAAAATTGTTTCTATATTCGTTAACATCGTTTTAAATAGAAAAATGTTTTGTTATAGATATATTTATATATACCTCTTAATTGACATATTTTCTCACTTCGAAATTTCTCCTCTCAACTCTTCGAAATAAATATCTTTCTTGAAACTTACAGCGTTCCACTATTTATCCAATTTGAGGACAGCATATGAAGAGTACTCCTTGTCCATTCTCTTTCTATATCTTCTATACATGAAAGTTCCGTAATAATGATTTTTATGTAGGAGCAACACCCAATTTGGGACTTTGCACGTTTCAGTGCTTTTTCGAAGATATTCGTTGCATTCTCCCGATATAATTGAATTTCGTTGCGTCACAATAGGTGTGATATTCTCGTCACGGTGAGCGTCCAAACATCGATGTGGTCGTCCGGATTTTGGGTGTATTCCGTGTACATTGATATGAGTTAATAAATGGCATCCTCACATTTGCTTTCGAATGAAAGACTACTATCATCAAATGAATTTTAGTCGGATCAGTGAAGGTTCCAAATTAACGACCACATCATGCTCAGTGATAACTGCCATAATATCTAGAGCTCGTGGTTGTATGAACGAGTATGTCATTACCTCAATCATGTATAAACAATTGTTCGAGTCGTCGATCGAAAAAAAAATATAACATCCTTTTGTTGGAATGACAATCGTAAGAATGGAGTGAAAAGGCTTGTATACATTTTTGTATAAGATTGTCTTTGTCGCATAAAAATTAGTTCGGTGTATTGAAATTGTCAAAGCAACATAATACATCTACATTAACCTAAAAAAGAATATGTGTCCACAAGTATACTGAGGCCTGATTTCGTGTAGTCCAGATCAATACTTCAGACTCAAGTACGCCGCTATCGAATTTGAGAGAGAACTGCTCGATGGTAGTTCATACTCTGGATACCCGGTCACCAATTCAATATGTAATCATCAATTTTCTTGATCTGCATTTCTCCGCAATCAGAGAGTTCGGAATATGTTAATGAATAATATATGGTCAGATGCATTAATTTTCAACGAAATTGTGCGCAATTGGGTCAGCGATTTCGCTCAAAATTTTTTCCTCGAAAGAACACCCCAAAAGAAGACAATCCTGAAAATTTGAGTGCGATATGACCAAATCCGACCGCTTGA
>JABMBR010005044.1:0-18606 GCA_018881525.1 Meteorus sp. PSUC_FEM 10030008
TCAACATAGCTCATTATCATCGTTATTAAAAATAAGGAGTGAACATCAATGTTGAATACCTTAAATTTTATTCCTATATATCACTTATTTGATAGTAACACATCAAGTAAGAATATTCATTTTGTTAAGATTTGAATACACAACAGAGGATCCTGATAAATATTTCTGTGATCCAATACACTTCAGGTCAGTCCAAAAATATTACAATTTTTAGGGAAGTTGTTCGTTGTCATGAAACGAACAAAAGTAAAAACAACGGAATGAGTTGTTGATGTGCATATTCTTGAGCCATCCAAATCTGTATCATTGCAAAATATAATTCCGAATTGAAGTAATACAATTGTTGATACATAACCTCTCCCAGAAGTTTGGACAATAACCATAGAATGAAGCACTCGCCATCTCTTGATAGAACTCACAACTATTATATTCTTAATTCGATCCACTCAGTATGAAATTGTAACACAATGCAACACATGTGAGTGTAAACACATTGCAACACATGTGAGAAAAAATGAATTATATATTACAGACTATAATTTGAACAGAACTTACTATACATTCCAATCAACTCCGTTTCCGATTCGTCCACAGTCGTAGAGGAAAAGGCAGTGCCAGTTGAACAAATGATTAGAGACTGCTTCGAATTGACACACACTAGGTGCATGACAATGGAATATTGCAAAAAAACCTTTGCTGACACAGTTGATCAATATAAAGAGATGAAGAAAAAAAAAGATCATGAAAAATCACTGTTCTAACAGCCATTAAAAGTAATGGGAATTGTGACCATGTTCTGTCTTGCTGCGATGCTGCTGAATACCTGTTCAACTTCATCCGATGTAGTTTTAGAGCGGGACAATAATCTGTTTTCCCTCCCTAGGATAATCAATTTATTGCCATCGCTGTATATCAAGACAGTCAGAACAGTATCATCTGAAAATTTATTTGGAAATCAGAGCACGTACTCTTCGAAAGTACCTACGAAAACTATTGTGGAGCTTCTCAGAGTCAGCTATTTTCTAATTCATCCTCATGGTGATTAAATTTTCTGGTTATGACAATGAGAAGTATCAAGACGTTCTAAAATCATGTACTCAATCAAAATCGTTCAATTTTTCTTTTGAATGGAAATTGAAGAACATGACTGTTCTTCTTACTCACCCCCATCTGGATTCAATTTAAGATGAATATCGGAATGTTCCATCGTTCCTGGGACCAATCTCTTCACGAGGACCTTATTCTCCCATCTTGTATCCTCTTGGTGAAATTTCCAATAATTGTAGCTTCGTTCCCTCACATTGACATATGCACAGTCAATAGCTAGATAGTATTCGGATTCAGGTACCATCTCAGAGATAACATACCACAGTCCAAGGTACTGGAACGAAAAAACAGATGACCTTTTGAGTAACATAAATTAATTATCTTCACAATAATGAACCACTTTCCTAAACGAGAATTCTTGAAAATAAATTCGCTTACCTCCTCACGTGTGAATCGTTCGAAGGTACTTCTACTATCTGTGTCGCTCCACACGAAGTGAGAGTTATAACAACAGTGAAAAACACGATTTGTTTGAACATTTTGAGTACCATATACAAAATTCGATTTAAACCACCAGGAAGATCGAGGAAGAATAGAACTTCGACAGCTTTGAACAAATCTAAGCGGTTTTATAGTCTCAGTTGACTGATGTATTTTCTGGTATGCTTGTTATGAATTCTAAAAACACTGAGACGTGTTATTTCACAACGGATACAGACATTTTCGTTTCATAGCATCATCATTTTCAGATATGACTAAAGCCGTAGAGAATGCTGGTCGAATTTCTCTGATTTCTTTCTTGAGAATAGAATTTTTATCGCGTGAATACTCGATTATGCTCGTACAAAAAACCTCAACCTCGAATTCTCATCAAATCTCTTTCCAGAATTCCGATTGATAATGAACATAATCGGTTCGTCCATTCCATATATTTCCCCTTCCAAGGTAGATTACGGTGATTCAAAAAAAAAAAAATTTATTTTCTCTTCCAAACAGGCTTAAAAGTTTCTTTTGGGTGTGAAAACATCACTGTGAAAATTTGAGCCCTTGATATTAATTTTAAGATTGTCCTCATCGCATTTCTTCAATTCCCATAAAAATAACATGGGAAAAATGAGTTTTGCTTCTTCTGATTTTTATACCGTTCAAACAGCTGATTGACCCATAAATCGCTGTTCCAATCTTTATAGAAAATCAAACGCTCTACAAGAAACTTCTTATAACATTTTTTTGTTAGTTCACCCGTTCAGAAGTTATTCAAGATCATAGTTCAATTTTTTGAAAATTTGATCAATTTTGGTGAATTACACCGAAACTATTGATTTTAGTGTCAAAATAAGAATCGAATTTCTATAGATATGATGCTTCCAAGGAATTTCTTGGCAATAAACCAAAACATAAACAAATTTTGCCCAAAGATCCAATGAATTAGTCATCACTGCTATATGTTTACGTTCATTCGAATATTTGTAGGGAAAAAAAGAATAACTAGCTCTATCAAATTGACACAACACTTCAAATATTTCCAAATCGAATGTCCATTAATGGGAATCTGATTTGAAACTTAGTTTTATCAGGAGATGACATGGCTTCCAAATATTCCATCGTTAACCGCATCGATAACGTGATGATGGTAATGTTGCAGTAAACAAGATAAGAGAATAAAACCCCGGACCCAAACTACCAATACTCTGGAATATTTCTCAACACGGCACAGACAGAATATTCTGTTTATACTGCGCTCAGAATTTAGACCTACAAATCATGTCATTAAAAATTATTCTAACATTAACCCTGCTGATGGGTTATTATAATATAATAAACCGTCATTCAAGAGTAATCTGTTACTCATCGCTCTTATAAATTTAGAAACATATAGAATAGTTCACGGTGAAGTTCTTCTTCATGGGGTCGATCTCCCGAGAGTCAACGTAACTCACGTGAGGTTTTCCCATTGTGTAAATTTCGTTCATGAAATGAATACACAGAGAGTAAAGTGAATTTGACTTGAAAACCGTTTCTCCTTCCTAATGATTTTTCTAGTCGAACTTTCATTCATGAAGAAGGACGATGGAATTATTAATATTTTTGCTCGTGGAAAAAATTGTCAACGAGAATTGTTAACAAAATACAAAATTAGACATTTCACCAACAGACCATGAAATTCCAATCTGAGTTACCTACGCATGATTGTGTCTACTGTATGCAACTGCTGACGATTCAACTGCAGATGAATATGACTTAAATTCAGACATGTCAATTTCAAAAAGGAATTTGGGGAGAAATTAGATTTTCCATCGCTTTATTGAATTCGAATTCTCTTCCTGGATGATCCCACCATGATTTACATTTCTTCGTGGAATTCTCTCATCAATGACTGAATAAAAGGCCAAAAATGTCGAAGACGTCATTTCACGATGAACAGGAGCCTGATTTTTCTAATGATCATTTCTAGAAAAGAATTTAATGATGCCCATGATTCTAACGAATATTAGCATTTGACGAATTGTAATATTGAACGATTCAAAAGTACACATCCTCAATAAATTGATAAACATTCTACGACCTCGTCTGGATTTCAAATCATCCGGTTTTCTATTCAGATCAGTTGTCTCTTAAACGAGAGCTATTTTCAAAATTGAGCTTCTGTTTCTTGGAAAAATCGGTCTCAACACCAGGTCACTGATAAATACTATGATATTAACAGTGCTAATGAATCACGGTATATATGAAATCATCCAAAGTGAAGTTCTATTTGAACTAGATCTACCGACAATCAACGTAGCAGCGATGAGATTCCTCAAATTTTCTACCAATCCATTTGATACAGATTAATAACAGCAACAAAAATTCAAAAACTGCAATACAAACGTGTCATTCCATTTTTTAGCTAATGAGAAAATGGCATATGGTGACCTCGCCTGTCATTACTGATTAGTCGTCTTGTGTTACGAATACTACGGAGTACCAAACACCTGATCACTTCTCAATGAGAATCCATACAGGAGCGAATAAATCTCGATCTAATCCATGGATCGAAGCTTTGGATCATGTTGTTGTCTTCGAAGCATCATTGAGATCCGATTCCGATAATATTCCATCCACATACAGGGTCGAACGTGGACCAAGACTGGTCATGTGTGATGTGGCTTGTGGATTTTATATGACCATCTATGTGACACGTAGTGGAGTGGGAATACTCTCTCGTGAAGGAGTTTTTGTCTTTTACAGCCGTAGAAACGCTCTGTCATAAACCACTCTGAAGTGAATCGAAGTCTCTGTTTTTCATCGATGAGCAAATTCATATTTCCCGGAGTGAAACAGTATTGATGCAAGTACTTGTGAGTAATGAGAAGTCGTTCGTCTTCGAGTATTCTAATAAATATATCTGCATTTTAATACACTTGATGTCTGTTCAAATAATTGGAAAAGTATTACGATTTTCGGGGAAGTTGTTCGTGGTCATACAACTAACAAAAATAAAAACAACGGAATAAGTTGTTGGTGTGTATATTCTTGAGCCAGTTGAATCCTCATCATTGCAAAATATCATTCCAAATTAAAGTTATACAATTGATAATACATAACTTCCACCCACAATTTGGACAATAATCATGAATTGGAGCACTCGCTAGCTCTTGATGCAACGCACAACTTTTATATTCTTAATTCAATCCACTCAGTATGAAATTGCAAACACGTTGCAACACATGTAAGAAAAAATGTATTGTTTATCGCAGACTGCAATTTGAAAAAAAACGTGCTATGCATTCCAATCAATTCCGTTTCGAATGCATCCACAATCTTTAAAAAAAGGCAGTGCCAGTTGACAAATGAATACAAAACTACATCGAATTAATATACTCCAGGAACATGGTAATGAAATATTGCAAAAGAACCTCTGCTGACACAGTCTAACAATATGATGAGATAACGGAAAAAAAGATCACAGGAAATCACTGTTCTAACAGGTGTCAAAGGTAACGGGAATTATGAGCATATTTTGTCTCAATGCGATGTGCCTGAATGCCCGTATTGTTTCAGGTGATGCAGTTTTAGTGCGAGATAATAATCGGTTCTCCTTTCCCAAGATAATCAGTTCGTCACCGTTGTTGTATTTCATGACAGTCAGAACAGTATCATCTGAAAGTTTATGTGAATATCAGAGCAAGTACGTTTCGGAAGTACCTATAAAAACTATTGTGGAGCTATTGTGTTTGAGAATCAAAGTCAGCTATTTTTTAATTCATTCACATTGTGATTAATTTTTCTGATTATTATTATGAGAAGTATCAAGACAAGTTTCAAGATCATTGGCTTGACCAAATTTGCTTAATTTTTCTCTTGAATAAGAAATGAAGAACATGACGGTTCTTCTTACTTACCTTCATCCGGATTCAATTTGAGATGGATCTCGGAATGTTGCATTGTTCCGGCGGCTGATCTCGTCACAGGGACATCATTCTCCCATCTTGTATCTTCTTGTCGAAATTTCCAACTATTGTAGCCTCGTATTGCCACATTGATATGTGCACATTCAGTGACTGGAGTGGGGGCAGATTTAGGTACCATTTCTCGGATGATATACCACAATCCAAGATACTGCAACGACAAAACAGTTGAATTTTGGAGTAACCTAATTAAATGTTCTCCACCATAATGAACCAAATGTTTCTCCATACGAGGATTCTTGAAAATAAATTTGCTTACATCATCTCGAGTGAATTGATCGACAGGTACTTCTACTATCTGTGTCGCTCCGCACGAAGTGAGAGTTATAGCAACAGTAAAAATCACGATTTGTTTGAACATTTTGAGTACCATATACAAAATTCGATTTTAACCACCAGGAAGATCGAGGGAGAATAGAACTTCAACAGCTTTGAATAAATCTAAGCGGTTTTATAGTCCCAGTTGACTGATGTATTTTCATTGGACGTGTAAAAGATGTCACTGGAGATAGCACAATCAACAGAACAATTCAGATAATGAACACATTAAAATACGATCAATTTCGCTTTGGTCGTTATGATTTCTAAAAACAGTGAGCCGTGGTATTTTATTTATTATATTCGAATTCCTCTAATTTCTTTGTTAGGAATAGAATTCTTATCGCGTGAATACCTACTGATCCACTGAAATTTTTCATTCTTCTAAATGTGAACCTATGCAATGAGATATCCATGACTCATAGGACTATTCCCTTATTGTTTCATTTGTTTGTTTTCTTCAAATATCTGCCCAATTATTTCAAATCATATAGGTCGACGTGATGATTGCTCATATTACAATTCGAATCATTTGCGCAACGACTAAATTGCCCATTGTAATGGTTCATAATTGAAGTAATTGACATGAGTAATCGTCAGAGTGTAGGACAGATGAAAAGTATCACATAGCATTTTCAGGATTGGAATCAGAGTTTTGTTTAACAAAAGTTCACATCCTCCCGCGTTCAACTCATATAAAATACAGGGTTACTGGTAATGTGACGTATTTCTGTTAGGACCTCATAGATAAAGTCGAAAACAGATTTTGTCATATAATATTCTACCCTAAACCCAATGCTTTCTGAGTTATTTGAGACTCTGTATGTTATTAATAGTAATACAGATTTGACTTCTTAAAATGAAAAATTAAATGAAATCTCGCGTTTATTATAGCTACTCAAGTGTTACTTCATGAAAAATAATCTTTAAATGTGCTCTAATTTATGACCAAATTATCATTCATTTTGATCACATAAATTGTTTGTCATGAAGAGACAGTCACAAAGCTATAATGAACACAGTATTTTATTCAATTTCCCATTTTAAGAGGTCAAATCTGAATTATTGTGAAACAACTGCAGTCTCATTAACTCAGAAATCATTAACTTGAGGGTACAAAATTATACGACAAAATCGTCACTGGATTATGTCATATTACCAGTAACCCTGTATAAAGACGAAGATTTAATAGTTTGGTGGGATTGAAACGATAATGGTTGAACGTGCGTATAGTTCTATCGCGATAGTACGATCAAATTTTGCAGGTCACGGGGTAGATTGCGATATTACAGATTGTTTACAACGGTAGTTAATTAGCTTGAGGCAGGCATATATACATACACATCTGTTTGCTGTGCAAACAACTTCGAAATATCGTTCATTCGCTTGTATACGTAAAAGATAATATACACATAAAACGGATCTATGTATTCAATATGTAGTCTGATGCTCGCTTTACATATACTGTCTCAATCTTCCTCATTAGACTTTAACATATCCAACTGCAGTCTCGTCAGCTAAATAAACATTAAAGTTCAACGTGCAAATTTTAAGACTCACTTCCGTGTTATAATGAACGAAAAGTCGATGAGCAAATTATTTCAAGTCATACATATTTGTTGATACGTAGGAATATCAACACAGTCGGATTGACACATGTCTGAGCACTACTTTTATGATCAGAAAATTGTCTCGATATTTTTCATTTGCCATTGTGTTGAAAAGTTTGACATTGCAACTCTTTTGACAACAGAACTTCTCATGCTATGGATATTAAGGACAAAAAAAATAGCAAAATCTAACATTCCCATTTTCAAATGAATGTGAATATCTCTTTGTTCTCAAATTAAAATATCATGTAAAAAATGTCTCGTTGTTGCATGAATAAAACATTTATTTTGAACCAATTCATAATAAATCATGAAAGAGTGATCCTATCTTTATATTGTTTGTGTGAATATATTCCATCGTATGCATAAATATACACGTCATGTTTGGGAAACGGTATAGATGGCCCTTGGGGTATCCATACTATCCAAGTTTCCCCATTTAATTCTAACTCGATGGTCAAAGTGAACTTTGGAAAACACATGATGATGGGTCATATGCTGCTCTAACACCACTATTATAACATCGTGGATGCCAATGTTTGTGGTATGCAAAGTTATGCAATTTCATATTAAAGATCCATATTATTTGTGTGCGCAGGAGAGTATGTGATGCCGTAGAGAATTTGTTTATAGCTGTCATACAGAATTGTGATTATGTAAAATAATAGAGAGCAAATATCAAGGACAATTCCGACAGACCACTATATTCCGATATGGTTAACTTTGAGTTTTGATATTTTCAAACCGTCAATAACATTTCATAATTTACTACAATTTGCTTATGAATACCACTCAAACAACCAAGATAATGTGACAGCTGATTATAATAAACCTGTTACGATGAATGATAATAAATGATATCATACAAAATTCGTGAAATAATAAATTTATTATGTGCAAGTCTGAGGATTAGACTCACGATAGGATTTGACATGCCGCGACTCAGACAACATAAGGTGAGAACTTTCAAAGCCACGTGCATCGATCCAAACATTCAATTATATCATCAGATGTTAATGTACGATTCCAGATAAAGGGATTGAAACACTCCGTTTTTGTCATTGTCGGTATATCAGTTTACTGCAATCTGAGGGATAACTTTTATCAATTCTTGGAGCATATGCAAATTGTTCGCACAGTCCATTTCTGTACATTTGAAATCTGAATATGATTGCTCAAGTCGATGATTCATGGCGCAAAAATAAACATTCCAAAGTGAGGAAGCATTCTCAATTTATTGATAATTCTATGACCATTGTACCAGATGCAAGACGAGATTGGGAGGAAATCATATCGGTGAAGAATCCAAATATACGAAATGTCCGGTTATGAATGACAAAATGCTTTCTCCTCCAAATCAAATAAATTTGTTTTCAGAAAAATAGCAAAGGATAATAATTATGTCTAATAATATTTATTTGTTCATTTATAATAACATCTAAACATTTAAATACAGTTGACATAAATGAATTAGGTGAGTAAATTAATACTTAACAATATACACTCTAATGATCTGTTTTCATTAATTTAAGTAAGAATATACTTTAAATAATTTTTTTTTGTGTTTAGTTGTTCGCATTTAACGGGATTATACCAAATATATATATATATGCATTGATGTACATGAAAAAAAAATACTTAACGATGTAATTCATTCAAAATTTCAAGTGTGTTGAATTCTTTAAAGAGAAATGATGATAATATAAGAATAATTAAAGAAAAAAATTAAAGCAGGAACTAGCAATTCATCCTATACAAGAATATCTGGTAAATGTAAATAAACAGGGGTGCCACCCGACCGAGGGATAATTCTATGATACAAATCGGCGCAATAATACTTTTTAATAGAATTAGACTAATTCCCCACTTTTGTTTCCTGTACAATTCACAAACCCTCTCTTCTTCTCGCTGATTCAACTTTCCCGACATATTCTTTTACACCCATTCATAAACATCTTTCCCCGTTCGCGATTGGACAATAATCCCGCCATGAATTCAATATGACTACAATAATAAATTTTTCCCGTTTATTTTTCTCATGTGATGTAAAATGCAGCATATATTCAAATGATATTTCTGAGAGAACAGATCTTGTTGATTGTTTGAATTATCCATAACAGATAATCCAAGAATAAAAATTGTCAATAAATTGTCTCTTTGAAAATTGTTTTGCTTTGGTAATAATAACACTGAAGCAGTTGAGAAACAAAAAGCCTGTTCATATTACGATCAATCTACGATGAATTAAATTCATGCATCATTGCATATACCTGATCGTTTTTTCATTCTCGTTTTATCTTTATCACCGAAAACAGATTTCAAATTATAAAGCATAAAAAGAACACAAACAAAAATATCTTACATAATTCATGTTAACTATACACAATGCTAAATCTTTCATTATCTTTGGTAGCAATTGCTGAACGAATATCATTGTTTTAGAGCTTGAGTAAAAAATTTCATTGGTTCACAGAATCAAGTGATTTCATTGACTCTTATAATTCAATATTTCCTTTTTTGTAGAAAGAAAGAAAAATATATAGTGTTTCAAAAGTGGATAGATAACAAACTGCAGAAATTCAATCTGTACAGTTTAACGAAATGCGAACTATTTTTTCATTTCCAAACGCCGTCAAATCTTCAAATCAGTCATGTTCAAAACAAAAAAATAATTATCTATATAATTCCACCAATAATGACGAATTATATCGCGATTATGCAACACTTATCGAACAAAGTTGAATACTTCAATGTACATACATATATATGTATACATATGTATACGAATTGTCGGAGTCAAATGATTAAATTCATCATCGATAAGCAAAAAGAGAGAGAAAAAAATCTACATCGCATGTAACACGTCATCTCAGTTTTTTAATTATTTATTAAGATTCAATCGTCATTTTCTCGAATACTCTCATTATTGAAAGGTTGTCGATAGTCTCGTGCAATAATATAATACAAAACCCTATTTGTTTGTTGGTGTAAATTTCTCTCATTATTATCTTTTTCAATTCACCACATGAATTAATTCAATTTCTACTAATCGACGTATCTAATCTGATAATAATAATTTACTTAATGAATATATTTCTACTCGCTAAATAGCCTCTATATTTATTCCACACCTGACTTCATAGTGAAAACACGTGAACTAGGTTTTAAATTTGCAAAACCTACATGCGAAGCTAAGTGATAGTGATGAGGTCGATTCGGTTGTCAGACAAGAAAAAAAAAGGTCTGACATTTTGAAATAATTGAGGCATTTTTTTCTCGTAGTATACTGATAGTCATTGTAACAATGTAACTCTCATGATGATGAACGCATAAATGTCTTGTAGTATTGCTCAATATTTTTTTCTCCTCTCCGTGGTTGTTCAGGATAAAATTGATCTAGCAAGATGAACTCTTGAGCTCGCTAATGTCAGCGGCAATATTTTGCAACAGTGTCGTGGCCTCGCTGCTACTATTTGGCGGAGCCTTGACATTGTACCGCTGCTTGAGAGTGCTCAATGCGGACAATAGTCTTGTGTTTGACGACATCAGGCGTGTGTTCGCTGCATCGAGTGCGGCTATTTGTTGCTCCTGAGCGTCGATCACGCGCTGCTTGTACGATAGTGCTGCAGACATCTTTTGTTGTTCGCGTCGCAGTTCCTCCTCCACAGATATTAATCTGTAGACAAACAATGATATTTTGAATATTATTACCATTAGAAATGTCATGATAGATACTAATCTTTTCAAACAAAGATAAAAAATAGATTGAATTGTAAATATATGAGATGTTGCGTATAACAAGAATACTTTGAGCACAATCTGATTCTTCCTGACTCTTTTCCTAATACATAATACATCGTTGCAACTGTCATGAATACGAAATGAACTCTGAAATTATATTTTTTGTCATATTCTCCAATAGGGAAACTAATGAATCTATTTCTAATCCGTTAGAAAATCCGTATAGATTGATAAGTCGTACTGCATTGAATGAAATTGTGGAATCTGAATATGTCGACATTTCGATTCCTTTACTGACAAAAATCAAAGACAACTCTCCAACGTTTTCAACTATTAGAATTCTTTTCTACGTGGAGGTTTGATCTTAATCCCCATCATCGGAGTTTCCCCATCAATAATGAATAAAAATGAATTATGGAAATCTAGTTCGACACCGAACCAAAGCATTCATGTTGAAATCACACGAATATATTGATCTCTGTTGTCGGGTTGGCTATGAATCACACATTGAATATGGATGTTAACTGAATGTATGATCTAAATAACTCCCGACTATTCGTCCTGCATTATCAGAATGGATATGAAATAAATATACTGTCCTTGAATTCCAATAATCATAAAGTATTCTAATACGCAACGACTCATGGGTGAATATTTGTGTTTGATGTGATTGAACAAAGAACCTACAGTGAAAGTGGATGAAAATGAACTAACGACAACTCATGGATTGTTCTTTTTTGATGACGAGTTGAATGCATCTTCTACCCGCTTCAAATCAATGTGTTTTCATGAGTCAAATATATATTTATATGCAAGAATCTAGAATAGTAAGAAAATCTACGTGAAATAACGCCAATTATGAATAAAATATTCACTTCTTATTGTTGTCTGCCGAGGAATTGTTGATAATTTATTAAAAGTACCAAATATTAATTGTGTGTTTCGGATAAAACGGAAAAAGCTTAGAAATATTAATTGACTCTTACACCAAGGTCCAGATTAAGCCAGAGAATACCAAATGCAGCAGATAGAATGCATAGGAACACATAATGAGTTAAACATGTATTTTTAATTCATATGATGAAATAACTTGGACATCATAAACAAAAATATTTCCGGTCACTTATGTTCTATTTGTTTGATGATCAGACTTCTCATATTGATTATGATGATTATAAAACACGAATGATGATAGTGACAGAGAGAGAAGACAAATTATCAGATACCTCAATAACAATCGACTCATAAAATTGCATTAATGTTCTCAAATCATTCATTATCCTAGGAATTAATTACAAATGACGAATGAACAAATACCTGGTAATGATGTTCTTCATCTTGGTGTCAGGCGAAATGCCATCAACTTCAGTTTCTTCGGTCGCGCCCAATCGCGCTCTCAATCTGTCCACACTGTTTTGTAATCGCTCGATTTCGACTTCATACTGGAAACGAACAGAAAATAGATTGTTAGTTACTCGTTACTCGTTAGCACTCTGACAGAAATGAAATTTAGTTTTATTCAATATTAAACCACACTCAAATTAATAAGCACATGTCAAAAAGAGGATGTGTTTGATCTTATTATCAGCGAAAATTAACGTTCTATTTTATATCAACAAAAGTGACCCACCTGATCAATACTTCGATGAGTACGTGATTTACTCCGGCGAGTTCCACAACTCTCCTCTTCGCTCGTATCTGATAAATCTCTCGTTGAATCAAGTGATAAACGTCGCCTGAGTTTCGTACAACATGCATTTTGATTTTGTTCCGCAACATTCCGATGACCAGTTGTCGTTGGTTGCCGCCATTGATTCTGGCCGTGATTATTTCTCTGATTATTTCTCAACGTTGTCTGTGCTGATGGCGATGGACTCAAGTCAACTCCGCGGACACCTTCCACACCACCATTGCCACCGCCACCATCCCTCTCTTCTGAACTACAACTCCCTCTTCTACCATTACGCCCGTGATTAGCTTCCATGTGATAAACTGGATTAGCAAAGGCCAGTGGCGCTGCATTCATTATATGAGCATTCGCATTATTACTCAGATCTACTGGGCTCGAACTCTGACTGTATGCGGCAAAACTTTGATAGCCCGATGATGCAACATTACTCAATTGTGATATTGATATCTGTGAACCTTTCTGCGATTTGGACTCAGACACCTCGTCATCAGCATACCGGAGTAAATCTGATATTTCTTCAAGATTGCCATTTGTGCTTGTTGTATGATGATTGTTCGTCGTTTTTGTATTATTATAATTATTGTTTGGTTGATTATTTATTGATAGAGTGAGATTCGTGGTTGCGTTGACGATGGGATTTGCATTAACAGTGGTTTTAGTTACATTATTGTAATTCTGTTGTTGCATTTGATTAGCATTTTCTTCCTTATTGAACTGTGTCCTGCTACTCGTCCTCGTAACATTATAATTATTGTGATTATAATTGTCCTCGTGATTCGTGGTATCATGACTAAGTAATTTGGTGGTATTATTATGGTGTCGATGATAGCTGTGCATTGCTGTACCCATAATTGGTTGCGGATTACCCTGATTAACTTGGTTAACATTTATATTGTAATTAGCGTCTTTGAGGTTACTGTGACTCTCTGAGCGTGTTGGGCTTGTGGGCTGATTTTGGCAGTGATTGACATTCGCTAAACTTGCGCTGGCGGTCAATCGATATCCACCGCGATTCAATAACGTATTACGATGTTGCTGGCGTGATACCGGTGTTGGTGAACGTGATACAAATGCTGGCGCTTCTAATGGATGATAATCATCGGCGGTTATTTGTAGTTGGAGTTTTCCATTGGTTGGAAGGTAGGCATTGCGTGGTAATGTTGCGGCCCGTACCACATTTGGCGATCGGGTTACACCAGTTGAATGTCCAAGTGTATTATTCTGCAATAATTCATTGCTGTCGTGTAATGTACCGTTGAGTGTACTATGATTACTCAGTGTTGATGTAGCGGATATTGACAGATTCGAATTGCTATTCACGATCGTTGGATCATTGTAACGGAATATATTATTCTGCATTGAATTTGGATAACGATGTGATCCTATTGATATCGGACTCGGCCCAGGTTGGTCTAACGCATATGAAATGCGATCAAGAATGTCAGGTAATTTTGAAGACGGTGATGAAGGTGAAGATGATGCAGTGCCAGCAATACTCTCACGTAATAATGCATGAAGTAATGACAATTGTTTACCCAAATCGATATATCCATCGTATTCCAATGAGTCATTAGCTGGTGCATTCTTTGGTAATGGGCTACTTATTAATTGCAAGAAATTTTTCATAGCTGGTGCTTCGCGCTCCAATATATCATTCATAAATTCCATGAAGTTTTCTTTGCCCTGAAATCGAGTAAAGTTTGCGAGTGTTTGCAAACTTTTTGCCACTAATGTTAAATTTCTGGCGGCCTTTTCATTTGGATATTCATGAGTTATATTGAATAATGACGGACTCAATATAGCTGGACATAAAAATCGCAGGAAAATTGACGCGGAAATGAGATTATCAGCGATATCCTCGCGACCCATTTCCGCTAGACGTTCACGGAATATACGGAAACATTCTCGCAATTCAAGGGGAAAGTGTGCATGGCTCGACAGAATTCGACTCCATGCAAGTTCAACGGCTGCACGTAAATTCTGTTGTTGTTTGTGTAATGCCGCCAACGATGCGACTTTTAATGGATCCACTTCACAATCACCACCATCAACAGCTCCACGTACAACAGCACCTAAGGTCTCTTGTAAATAACGATCGCCAGTCAATTTGAGATACGCCTCCATTGCTTTTGTTGCCAATGAGTTACCACGAAATGTTAATCGTTCATCATCAATCCGATGAATGTCCATCATAACTAAATCAGCTAAGAACTGTGGTGCCTTCTTTTCTCGTTGCATCACAGCTACCAGCGCAGTTGCAATATCTTCCTTCGCTTTGACACCAATAACTGGTTCCAATTTTTCACACAAGGAGCCATAATCCGTCTTGAGGTATTCAAGAAATTCCTGGTATACTTGGACTGGTAATATATCCACTGATTGGAAGCGACATTTAACTCGCAATGATGGTGGCTCTTTTATAACTCCCTTGTCACTTACAACCGGATACCATTTTTCGGTTAAATAACGTGATGTTACATTTTGTACGGGTATACTCACTGAACCAATCAATACATTCTTATCACGTTTCTTTTTTCTGTCGGCTTCTCTATACAAATTGACTTGTATTGTGTTGACAGATGGTAAATGATGAAAATCAAAATGTTCGCCCCAAAAGCACAACTCAGTTTTCAATTTAGCCGTTGTACGAGCATATAAAGTATTGTCCAAACAAACTTCGCAGAAATATCGCTTTTTTGTTGGCACACCTTTTGCCTCGAGTAACCAAATCTGCAATGAGTTGTCAGTGCGACGAGTTTGTTCTGCGTCGGGTTGAACAGATTTCCTCAGGCTGTAATACGAAAGAGAGACAGATCAGTACTCTGTTTGTTCTTTAATATATCGGTTGTAATCATCTTTCCAAGAATGGATGAATTTTTTTTTACCTGTGAAGCCATCGTTCTCGCTCGTGCGCCGTACGACAGCTGAAATATTTTGGCGCACCGGAACTTGGAGTCACTTGGAAACAATGAGGTCGTCCCAATAGGCTTGGATGCAATGGCGTGACCGCTGCTAAATCCATTGAGGTCACAGCTTGACCGCACAAAAGTGACTCGTGTGATCGACAACCTCTCAATCCAGCGCCACGTTGCTTTTGGCGTTCAAGTTTCGTTACACTTTTCGTTCTCTTCAATGGATTCGAGCGGAACGATCGTTTAGAAAAGAAGTTCTGAAATGGAAATGAACACAGAGATTATTATTGATCATTTCTTGGCGTGATAAATTCGTTCTTCAATTATACGAATTGAGATGTATGTAATGATAGTGTCACTGGATCAAAATTGAAACATTGTGGATTCAACAAAGGAAATCGCACGTGTCAATTGTATAATAACATTATCGCTCTGTTGACCTATTCTTTCAACGCGAGTCTTAGCCGTTCCTTCCATTTACTCTCAATTCTATTGGAAACTTCTCAAAATGAAACACTAAGAACGGCTTATCCATAATCCAAACGATGTGAGAATCAATACGGACAAACTTATCGTAAAGTATATATAACGTCCCGTTGAATATTTCGGGAAAATAGGAAAACGGAGAATACGAAAAGACGAAGAGTTAGAAAAAAATTGAATGACGAGACTGATAACACGATAAATTTCTCGTGAGATTCCTCCTGAGTTTTCTCATCGCGAACATGATGAACTGTAATGAAAAAATCGACATCTTGTGATCTAATGTTTTATATAATACCAAAAAACTCGATGAATTCTGAGTGAAAATCTATTCACCACACACAAATCTTGAAATCATGGGTCAATTAATACTGAAACTTATTCTCACGGTCGCAAATGCACATTTTGGTTCCAATCTTGCATGCAATGAATAATTGCTAAGTATGCAGAACTTCCTGATAATAAACTCAATGAGAAGTGTTGAGAAAACAAATGAATATAACGTAAAAGAAAACAACCATTATTGAATGACTCAAGACGTAATCATCTACAATGGTGACTGATAAGAAATAAAAAATCATAGTGAAAGGTAATGTCCCAACATTCAAACACTAATTACTCTGTGCAAATAAACTTTCACATAATTTTTCTTCTTCAATCTCGACAATTAATTTTCTACAGTTCAGTGAGCATATATTTTCCTTCATTATAAATACTATTCACCTTTGTTGTAAAATAATTGATTATAATGTCGATTATTTTATTGTCTTCATTTTCGTCCGTTGGATCAACGCACATTTTTCATCCGCCACATTAATTAATTCCAACGAATGAAGCAATCAATATATTTTCATTTCTCCTCTACATCAAACCCGTATTTTATCAAGAAGAATTTCTCCATAATCCACAAAGTGAACTTTAACACAACCATAGTCTTATGTTAATTTAAAACAAGCACATCTTTTTAGAAAGCTGAGTGACTTGTTATCTTATCTCTCACAAAGTTTATATTGCATCGATTTATCTTCCGATAAACGCAAATACACACATGGACGATAAAATATCGATGTGGATCAGTTCATTCTTTTGGAATTCACCGAGACTTAATGTAAATGAGGACTCCAATCATAACTTGAGCCAGACATTTGTTTCTTCCTATTACACTGGTCGAATGACTTTCTAATGCAATTTATTTTCCAGTAGCATTCCCATAATTATGCAGTGTCACTAATTCATTATCTTTGAAATACCTTTCTTTCATTCTCAACAATAACTAAATACCACACAACATTTACATATTGACACAATTTTATCATGATAAAACTCTAACACAATTATTCAACATAATAGAAGAGAATTTTTTTTTCCGTTCCATAATTGTTAGAGGTACCTCACAATTCGAATAATTGATAGTTGTTATGTATTAGATGACGTAACAGTAAATTGTAATAATTAAATAAATGTCGAAAGCAAAACGACAGTTGAGAAACTCGAGTCAATGAGTAGGTCGTAACACGACAGAATCTGAATGACGACTGCAGATGCTTATACGTCTACCCGTCACATACAATCTCACCTTACTCGTCGCCTAACAAAGTCAAGGGACACTTGGGCCACTACTTAGGGTACCGGGAGCGCACCTTTGTGCAATAGAAAAAGCGTCCCCAACTCCTTGCATAGAGGTGAGTAGCAGCAGCAGCAACAGCAGCAGCAGCCAAACCTACATTAAAGTGGTTGGGTTGGGGTTTTTTTTCCCTACGTTTCTTTTTCTCCCGTGTGCGCCTTGAATAACGCCCTTTTTCGTGAGTGTATATGTGTAGATATATGGAATGTACTTCAACGTCAAGCGAAACTGTCTATTGCGACCAACTGTGACCGAGCAAAAATGAAAGAAGGAAAAGAAAAAAAAAAATTCTGCCATCTCGTTGAGGGGATTTATCAAAATATAAAGTTAGGATTGTTTACTTTCATGGAGATTTTATCGTACCATATGTGTTATCTATCTTTATATCTTTCACCATTCATTATGAATTATGGAATATTCAGATTGATGAATGATATTGTAATAAATGGGCGAATGAATGAGGAAGAATTGGAGGGGAAAAAGCATTGGTGACCCAGTTGAAATGGTATTCAGAAAGTCTTTGTTGACAACCGAGGCCTTCGCTGAATTATTCGAGCGGATAAATGAGAACATTTACTCCTGACATGCAAAGTCATTGAATTTTTGGTTATACTTGTTGAGTAATTGTGTAAATTATTTTCTATGAATAATGTCCACGATCGTGATGTAAGAAATGCAATTTGTTTTCTAGCTCCCCAATAGAAAAAATAACTGAAGAAGGGGGGGGGGG
>JABMBR010005045.1:0-18605 GCA_018881525.1 Meteorus sp. PSUC_FEM 10030008
ATTCACATACACGCACATATACACACGATACGAAGTATTTCCCCTCTATCGACAGGAAACTATACTGCACAACAAGCAAAGACAATCGAGCGTGTATGAAACAAAACCAGAACGCACGAAACGAAACGGAACGTACCGGAATGGGAAGAGAGTAAAGATGTTAGGAGACTGAAAGAGATGGATATCGAGACAAAGAGGTAGTGCGAGTGAGAAAAAAAACGGTTATACCTGTAACCGGTGTTATATATTCGTTATGCCATCGTACAATCAGGCGCCAGAACAAATCACGTTACTCGACGCTTTCTATTATTTGTTTAATCAGGAACCCACTTATTTTTTCTTCATTATTGAAAAATTTTCCAGGGTTGGATGTTATTGTATAAATGTAACACTTTGAATTGATGATACCGTTAGGGATGCTTTTTTTGTTTTAATTGGAATCCTTCACATTTCAGGATTAACATGCAACTTTCAATTAATATTGAATGAGGATTGAAATTTGATACTTATGAAATTTGCTGAGGAGAATTTTTTGATTGCTTTATTTGTGAAACTTATGGAGACGGTTGGAAAGAAATATTTGTTTTTCCATAGATGCTGAATTTATATCAGATTGTTCGTGTTTGTTTAGTGGAGATGCAGACAAAACAGATTATTTTGGGAACACTGCTCTACATTTAGCAGCAGCAAGAGGTCATGAATATTGTGTAAAATTTTTGGTGAAATTTGGATGTAATATCTGGTCACTGGATATTGATAGACATTCAGCACGGCAATTAGCAGCTATAAATGGACGAGAAAATATTTTACGATTTCTTGATGCTACTCAAGCGGAACAAGAAGCAACTAATAGGAAAAAAAGTAAAATGCTACGTGAGAAGGCAGAAAAAGATGCCGAGAAAAGGTAATGAAATAGAATTCAGAGTATTATTACATTTACTTCTTTTACCCGTTTTCTATAACTTCTCACTTTCCAGGTTCAAGGAGTACTTGAAACGACAAAAAATGGCTGACATACGCGCTGAAAAGGAGCAAAAAAAATTGTTGAAGGATCGAGCTAAAATGGATATAGAGACGATAAATGAGAACAATATTTTACCACACAGACCAGGCATTTTAACGTTCAAAGGACGGATGAAACCATCACAGACGTTCAGTGACATTGTTGGAACAATATCAACAGCATCCAATGCAACAACACGAAGACGCGGCAGTGCTGTTTGCAGGAAAGCTCTCGCAAAGAAAGCTGTCACAGATGATTTCAAAGTTGTAGAGGTGAATAGAATTCGTAGACCAATCTAATCCCCATTTATCGTTGATTCTATCAATTCATAATTCGCATTGTAGATTGAAGGAGATGGGAAAAGATCTGTGAGAAGTTTAACTGGATTAAGGAGGGATTCAGAGGTGATGTATGTCGGTACATATGAGACTCAAGCGCAGCAAATGGGCAAACGTGGAAAGATATCAGATGTTTGGGGAACTCTCAGTAAAGCCCAGAGCACCCCAGATTTGTTAGGCGATCGAGATTACGACGATGATGATAATCATCATTATGACCTCAATAGATCAGTGAAAAACATTGTTGAAGAGGCAGTGCTGCTACAAGAGCCTGCTAGTATTTTTAACAGACCTGGTTTCGGCTCCGTTGCTTTCCGTCGATCGGTAGAAAATTTATTTATCCAGTGAGTAAACATATCCGCATACCAGTTTGAAGAGAATTATTTTCCTTTCATTCAGATCACTGCAACATTGGATAATCTCCCAATCAATCAAACTGAAATGCATCAGAGGCACGCCTATACGAATGGATCACTAGATGAGTCAATGAACCGCAAAAATAATTGTAATGCTCAAAATAATAACGAAGAAATAAGTATTGGGAGCGCCGGAAGTCTTGCGCGAAGACAGAGCATGTGGGACGATGATCGGCTCTCTGGTAAGCCAACGTTTTCCATTCAATTATGAGTCGCAATTCAACTGGTCTCTTGTGCAATCCGGGACGGCCTGTGCTCTCAGGCCACTATTACTCTCCCTGTCATTACTGACTGTTCCAGGTGAAGATGATACTGACGACTTGGAAGAAGAGTGGAGTCCTCTACAGAGATTTTTAGTAGCAAATAACCTTACGTCGATTCAATCAACGTTGGAAAATGAACAAATTGATCTAGAAGCATTGATGTTATTGACAGATGCCGATATTGGCGCACTCAATCTTCCACTAGGTCCCCGACGCAAACTCACGAACGCAATTACAAATAGAAAAGCTACTCTTGCTGCATCAGAGAATATTATCAAAGACAGTAGATTATAAATAGAAATATGATGGGACTAAATTACTCCACCTTTGTGAAAATAACGAGCATTATTTGCATAGTCTTGCAGCACTTACTATATATAAAGTCCATGCAAGTGAAACTCAAATCTCATGAAAATAATAATAATAATAATAATAATAATAAGTTGGTTTCAACATTTTGTTTATGATTGATGTCCTATAATCACTACACACTTTCGACAATCGACCAAAGCATAACTTCCAGGCGCCATTCATTACGCAATCCATTTGATTTTTCGTTAATTAAATTTATTTATTTTTTTTTTTCGTTTACTTTGTTGTTCGTACAAATATTCGACGAAAAAAACAAAGAAAAATACAAATTTTTCATTTGTCGATAATAAAAAAGAACAAAAATTAGAGCACCATCATATGTAGATCATCACTCTTTGTCTTCCTCGTTATCGTAGTCTCATCGATTGACAATTCATACAAATGAAATTCCAGTTTCTTTTTCTTCCTAATCTAATTGTTTTAGAAACACCGGGTTACAAATTTAGTACAAGAACGCTTGTAGACGAAAATGAGTCTCACATGCTATTGCACACGTGCGCTCGCGTTGACGTTGATGTGTATTTTTCTCATGTTCAACGTCTCAATGTAAACGGGAGGTCGTTATTTGTTTTCCCTTTTCTTGTTCATTCCTCTTCTCATTTCCTATCAACACACGCTATTAGAAAATATTTTTATCCAGTTGATTATAATTTAATCGAAACAATTGTATGCAACTCAATTAATTATAAATATCACCCTAGTTCGCTTTGTCCACAGTGTACCATTTTTTCCGTCTTCTTGTTTGAAAAATCATCACATAAAGTTATTAATATCTATAAATAATCTGATCTAGTACTGAGCCTTAAAAAGTATCACACATAAAGTTAACTATCCGTAATTTTTCTCATTTCATTCCAAATGAAATTCCTCGATTTTCCATCGTTCTCAAATCATTAATGAAATGGGAGCTTGAGGAGATGATGAATTAATTGAAGATTTGCACATTTGTTCGAAATATTCTCCAAATGGCTCGATAAATATTGATGATTAAAGCTACTGAATATTAATTAATCATTGTGGATCTATCAATGTTGAATTCAGTAATAGCATTAACAACTAAAATATTATTCGCTTAATTAATCGATAAACTAATAATCGTTTTTTCCAGTTTCATTAATAAGCGTTATATTTACAACCAAACAACAATACTCGTTCGTTCCCGGAACAGTATTCTTGGGGTCTCAATCGATTAGAATCACGAGCTCTACATAGACACGCAAGTGATATTTACAATCCAAAATAACATTTGCAGTTCTCGTATTCAAAATAATTCATCTACCACAAATATCACTTTTGTATTCTTGGCCACATTACACAATAACATCTACCAAAATAATCCGCGATACAATGAACGAAAAACGATTTTATAAATAAATAAAATTAATGAGAAAATATATACGAAATAGTTTTTGTAATATACACTCAGGCTGAATATTTTAATTTTCCGAATAAAAGGAAAAGTCAAGTAAAATTTATGATTAAACCTGAGCAACCATCTCGTATTTCTCATCGACCTTGAGACCCAGAAGCGAAACGAGGCACAGTGCGTTGCAAGTAATGTACATTTTATATTGAAAACCTTACCGGCGATTCATCTCGCACGCACACAAATAAGGTGCGACATCGAAAGAATTATGACGGAGAGGCTCCAATGTTCTTCATATACTTACACATGTACAACATATATATGCGAAGATAGCGGAATAGCTGCCTGGATGTGATTTCGATGGCAATATAATTTACAAATCGTCTAATCCGAATTACCACAATAAAATCCGTTCAAACGTTCTTCCGATGCAATTATTTTTTTAACTTTCGCTGACATTTCCTATCTTTTCGCAACTCCGGGCGGCTATCGATCATTTATTTCCGCTAATATGTGCCTGTAGATATGTATAAATATAAATATAATGGTGTATATGAATTCAATACATATATATATAAAGTTTGTGGCTGTGAGAAAAATTTCAACTTATCTCAATACAAAAAGAAAATAAATTTTTTCTAAACCTAAAAAGCTTTTTTGACGTGCAGTCAGTTTTACGAACAACTTAATCGTGTATGTGTCCGTATATATATATATATGCTCGTTTACTTTTTGAATAACTATTAATAGACGCATCGACGATGAAACTGAATATCAGCAAAGAATTTATCCGACATGATTGAATTTTTCCCTACCCTATCAACATATTCAATAACAACAATCAGCTCATGAGCCTCTTCCTCTGTTCAGCAAATGAGCCAAAAAGAACCTAATTTAATGAAAATATATCGACATATGTATGTTTGTGTTTCAATGGGCGTGTGTTTGATTCTTAACAGGGGGAAATAATTGTGAGGTTGTCAAATGACTATTTTACAACGACGCGATTCGTTACATAAAACGCGAACGTTTGTGCGTTGGGGAGCCCATGTCTACATCATGCGATGCTGGTCGTTTATGATGTCGTGCGAATTCACTGCTTATAAAGGCTGATAATTCGGATTGTCTTCCAGTACGTCGTGCCATTGGTGATCCTTCATATGCATTGGAAAAAACAAAAGAGAAACAATTAGTAACAAATTCATTTTTTCAATGTGAAATGATTAATCTTATCATTATGTATACACCGAATGCAATGCGATGGAGAAAGAACGATTGCAGTTGAGTGCATTTATGCATAAAATAAGAATTCACTTTTACCAGATAACGCAATCGCTTCTCTGAAAGTGTGAAGTTCTGAATCTTGGTCAGCTGGTTCTGGTGTTGGTGTAACAACCATACTTGGCGCAGGACTTTGTGATGGTGGTGAGCCACAAACCATCATTCGCGGTTTCGGCGAACTTCTATCAAATAATCAAGCAACAAAAACATTTGCGATCATTATTATAAAAGTTTGTGGAATAATGACGAGCAATCCAAGTTAAAGTTGATCAGTTTTGTATCATACCTGTGAGTATGTGGCCTTGGTGGTGGTGGTTTTCCTGCTAAATATGCCAGAAGATCCTCTCTCCTGATCATTCGTCGCTTCTTACGAGCCCAATTCATAATTTCTTTACTACGTTTTTGTCTTCCCATTTCCAAGCCTAATTCACTGCAACGTCTCATACCATCCAACGAATCTGTGAGGAAATCAACAATGAAACATCACTTTCAGTGTATTCACTCTTCCTGTGAAATGAATGACGTGTTTTACTTTAGATAGCTGTTTCACAGGCCCCCAAATGATAATATAGAATCTGTGTCTCTGTATTCTAAAATTCTCAAGTTAAGTTTTCGATTTTCTTACACCGACTTGCATCTTCCTTTTCAATGCATGATGTTGATGTAAGTACTCTTAATTCATCACTCGGAATTCCACATTCAATGGGATTATCGAATAGAGAAAACAAGTCGACCGTTATGACACTAAATCGAAAGATGGTAGAAGCGTTCACTTTTTCCTTTTTCCTCGTTATAATCAATACTCAAGTTTTCCACAATTTTACCGATTCAACATTGCAATACACCTTCTATCAATTGATAATCAGGTCATTTATCTACCAGAATTTTTATTGTGTGCATAAAACATATGATTCATATCAACACTTGGATTAACAGTCAATTGTTCAACACGCCTATCTACGTCACATGAAAACATGAAAACCATTTGATTAAAGAATGACGTCGTCGTTCATAAAGAACTCACGACATGATGAAACTAATTGATAGCGATACTGTACAGCGACAGAGGAATAGAAAGGTACATGATGAAGGGAATTATTGATCATATTCAGAAGCCAATAAACCACTAACAGACATTGAACTATCTACAATAACCCACCTTTGTAAAGTGATGTGACGGTGCCCGCAGCTGTCTGGAAAGGCAACCAAAGTGATGCGCCCTGTGTACGATCTGAAAGATGTTAAAAGGATGGTTAGGTCGTGAATTCTGCTTGAAATAAGATGAAAAAAAGAAGGATGAAATATGCTAACATATAGAATAACCGGAATCTCATTCGTCCTCATCTCTCATGACCTCGTGCTCGCACGACGCATTTTTTTCTCTTTTTTACGTCGATGATCAAAGCAAATTCACCTTACAAAATGGATGGCCGTGTATAACATGGCAGTGAATGTGTGTGCACACTCAAGTATGTATGCACATATATGTATTGAAAATACACATTCATATACACTTTCATTTGCGTTACCATCAAAGTGAAATGAAAAAAAAAAAAAACGGAATCACATTGGAGGTTGAAAATATAGTAACGATAGAATCACAGAGAGTGATGACGAGGACGAATGATACACGATGGAAGTTCACCTCTGGTGTACAAAATTCCATGCTTAAAATTAAAATACCAAAGACTACCATGAACTACGACTAAGAATTTAATGTGAAAAATAAAATGCCGTAGTTCATTTTCTCGCCTTTATATAGCTGAGCAATGGCCGATGCCGTTGTCTGAAAGCCCGTCCATATCTGTTGCGAGTAAATTTCCTTTTCATTGTGCAATTGACTCTCATAATCTGGCTCAGATTCAATTGCTTCGACACACTGTTGTTCCCAGTTACTGTACCAAAGATCCATTATCGGATCCTCTTCACTCCTGTCGTCACTCATGACTTTTTTTTCAATGCGTGTATTTGCGAGTGTAAATCAACACACACCCAATACACAACCACACTAACACACCGTACGATATTTTTCTATCTCTTATCTTTATCCACCCACGCACTTATTACCCAAATCAACCTAATCACAGTGCAGAATGGCGCAAATTTCTATTTAAAAACAGATTGATAACAATTATTATGACGTCGATGATAACAAATAAATAAACAAATCAAGAAATGAAAGTTGAAAGGTTTTTCATCCACCTCGAAGAATGCGTAGCACTCTCTCGTTTTCGGCTTCCCCAGGGTGGACTCAATGAAGGTCAGGTTGCGGCCATTACAGACGACTCCCGTGTCTCACCGTTTTTATCCAAAGACTGTATGAGCTCACACACAAACACACACACTCACACACACGTATCTGCAAAGACACGACGAGATGATAAAAAAAACTAATGCACAACGATTGTTGAATGTTAATTCGATGTTAATGCGTACTTGGTTATGGTTGAAACGACAAAGTAACCTTAATTTGTCACTTGTGCCATTGAGGTGTTCATGGTGTTGGACTTGATGGGTTATGTACGTAATATGTATATGTATATATGTGCAGTATTGGTAGTGTGTCTGATACAATACTAATATTGGTAGGCACAAGGTAATTTCATTAATGTATGTGAGTGTGTGAGTGTATGCAAGGATGTGTTCACTTTCGTATTTTTCGTGTTTCCTCCGCGGCAGGGAATGCACGCACACACAATTTTCTTTGCGTAATTATTGCAGTTCTTTGCTGCAGTTATTTGAAGAAATTCTGCTCGTCAATGATTATAGTGTGTGGTAAGTGATTGTGTGCGAGATGGAGGCTCGAGAGAGTTGCAAGGCAACCGCACACACGATTGTGGAGAGTGCCAATCGACAAGACTGCAGAGAGAGGAATAAAGATTGAAAAAAATGTAAGTGTGGTGTTTTTTTTTATTTTGTTGTGTTTTGTAAGGAAGCAATTGTGGCGCCATCGCATGAATTTGTGGCGGGTAAATTTGAATCTAGGAGAATATCACAAGATAGTTGGGAAGATGTTGGTTTTTGATTCAATTGAATAGATTAATAACGCGGATTGATTTTATTTAGCATATAATGCCTATACACATATGTTTATATATATATATATATTTGTCATTGTGCCTTTTTTTCATTTTCATACAGAAATATATCTTTATCTTCTGGTCCCATTCGTACATACAAATTGGATTGAAATTTCTTCCAACTCGACATGAATACAAGATTATATACAATTTTTGTTTATATGTACAAATTAATTGATCATAATATCTCCGGGAATTCTACACATTAAGTACATAACAAAAAGAAGTATAAATTGGATTGTTGAATTTCATATAGCAAATGTTCTGTTAACTTGAGTTGATTGTTGATGGTATAATAGTATTGGGTAAAACTAATTTCATACTCAGAATAATCACCAAGTTGTCATCACCATATGTCTGATGATTATTAGATGATGATGAGACAATTTGAATTACTTGCCAGCATAAAAATATATCTGTTGTTTCAACCTCGTCAACTATAACTTGCGTGTGATGCAGATAACCAGTAAATTGCACGTTTTATACATTTCTTAGTTGCCAAACGGAAAAATAGAAGGTGAAGAGATTTGAGATATAAATTATGTGAGAGGTCCATCATTATTCATCACGCCATTAGTACTGACTGTTGTTTTCTCAGGAAGACATTCCATTATAGTTGGCTCTATCAATTTCCACACCTCAGCCAACTGTAATAACATTTACGCAATGAGAATTACATATCAAATAACCTCTCAAGATAGCAAAAATGATACAATTTTAATTGGATTATAAAACACACGGACTCACTTCGGAATGTCCATGTATTTGAACTTTCACTAAACTCTGCAATACCGAAGCGAGAATTTCAAGATGAGCATGTACAAGTTGTGTCTCAATGTGGAGACAATGTAGTGAGAAAGAATTTCTTAATTCAACATTGGCAATAACTGATTCTTGTGCTACCATTTTATTCTCCAAATACTCCACCGTGTCAGCCTGAATTACAATTAATTGAAATCAATCAAATGCTCCTAATATGAGTTTGGAAATAATTAAATACTATTTAAATTCTCTCACGTCAGTTCCACGAATGACCCCTTGCATTTGGCGTTTCTTCAAGGCCAACATTGTCGATAATGCTCGCTGATGATCTGCGCTGACACCACGCTCATGTCGTTCGCACAAACTTCTGTGAGCTACCAATACATCAAGAAGAAGATTTAGCCTCTCACATACCATCGTTTCTTCTCTCACTGCTTGATGCAACGCTCTCGACGATAACAAATTGAATTCTCTGCAGAGGTTTGTCAACAAGTTTAAAACTTTCATTTCATATTGCGTTGTAAAGTCCAACTATTAATGAAAAAAGTTTCTTACTTGGCAATAACGTAAAAACCCTTTTTCATGTCGTGCCATATAGTTGAACCACCACTCGCCCATCCACTATTTCCGTGAGGCTCAGACGCAAGATTACTCAGCTGCGTACCCAATTCGGACATATCAACTGCATAAGAATGTGATCTAATGGCCAAACAATCTGCTATATTTTTTAATCTCGAGATGCCGCATAGTATCATTCGTATTTGATCACGACTATTTGCAAATTCTGTTAGTGTTTCAGGAGGCACCAATTCTTTTGCTCTCGATGATAATTCTGATGTGGCAAATTCGTCAGGCACGCGTCGGAATACTTCACGAATTTTGTGTTGAGTTTCTTCACCAGTGTATGTAAAAAAAAATTGAACTATTGGATCTTTCCTCACAATTGGATGACGCGCAATTAGCGTAAGGAATCGTAACAAGGAACGTCGTCTCTCTTCTAAGAATTGTGAATCCGCTATAAAAAAAAAAAAAATTGCCGTGAATGATTATTCTGATGATATCACAACAAATCAACTTTATTACGAACCTCCAACTATTCTTTTGGGTGGTAACTTTGGTATTAATCTATACGGGAATCTTGCTAGGAGAAGTTCATGAAGAGACACGAAATCATTGTATCTCCTGTGAACTACGGAATTGAAAACCTGCAACAAATAATTTCTCATTTCAATTCTCTTTCGCCTAAACAATCTCGTATGGACCGTGATAGGGGATTCATCAACACAAACCTTGCTAGTCACTTGGTACTCAACATGCTTCAAAAATATTCCTTTCTTTTCAGGTACTAAATTCACTTCTATAGAATCCAATTTACAAATGTCAGTATAGGTGAGATTCAACTTGGCTGGATTATTTCCTTTGTACAATCTCTGAGCTAAGAGTGTCACTTCTGATAGATCACCCAGATCGGGAATCGGAAGTTCTATAAGATAAACAATCACTGGATTAACGTAAATGAAGTTTCATTTATTCATATATGAACTGAATATCATTCAACTGACCTTGAGATTCTGTTGTTTCAAGTAGTTTATCACTGGGTTGTTTGCCTTGTTGAGCAAATGCTACTAGAGCAAGTCCTTTGTAGAGTCCACTTCTATTCAAATATCCTGTCTTGCTATCCACTAGTTCCCATATCTGTGCATCAACAAATGCTTCTTCTGTTTATTATTTACATGGGACACTTTATTAAAACAGTTTGGTATGTGATGAACAGTGACACATAGTGATGATGATGATGATGGTGATGATGATGAGCATTATGACAAATAGTGCATGTGTATACGTGCTTGAGTGAGTGAACGATGTGTGATTAGACTATCGCACACTATATGTATCCAAAGCATCCGGAGATATGACAACGCGAGAATATAACCAATTTGATATGATGTGTATTGAAGTATCTAAATATATCACTTCGTAACATGGTAAAAGTAAAGTTATCTCAAAATATTATTAAGTGAGAATATCAACTTGATTGTGAATTTGAAACATTTCTCATTGTTGATATAAAATCGTGTATGAATTATTTGTAATGTTTCATGATTTGATACAATCGATCGTGAATGAGAGAAAGAAAGATAAAAGACACTACACAAGATTACAAAATTTTTTCGAACTGATCAATAAGTGTGTCGCAATATTATTCCTAATTTCAGTATGTAATTTCATCGTTATCTCAATCCATCTGCACAAATAAGTCTGGTTTGATTGCTTGTATACATGAACGAAAGAGATTGGAGGTTAAACGGGATGAAGAGCCGGAGATGTCACGACATTCTTCCTTCTAATCTTCTGATTATTCTTCACTTCGTCTTTCATTTTTTGTTATTGCATATGGACAATCAGGGCTGTGATGATTTGTGTGTTAAACATTGTGTGCATAAAATATATTCCTGAATTTTTTTTCCTACTTTCGATTCAATCATCATTTTCTCACATAAATTATCACGATGGATAATAATTTCATCATATTAATGCCATGTATGTTGTCATGTTTTTTTTTGTCTCTCAACGAGAAATTGATTGAGGAATTATACTCAAAGCGGAAATACATTGGATGCATGACAACTCATAACATATTTCCGGAAATTGTTGCGTTAGCTCGTAAAAAAAATATGAGTAACAAGCGGCCATTCTTAAAAGTATACGATAAATTGTGATTTTCTATTTTGACCATTTGCATAATTAAGAGTTACATGCATTGTTGGATAATAAATAATATACATCCGATATTATTTATCGGTTCGTGAGTGTCGATTTCAAGGTTTATCCAGTTATCAACAAATGAAAATGAAAAAAAAATTGGGAAACGAGCGCTACTTTTAACTTTCAATGACATCTAACTAGAATAATGACATTATTAAAGATGTACAATCGATAACAATGAATCTATCATTACTTCAACAAGTTTGTCACGCGATTCCACAAATTGTAAAAGAAGAAATAACGACAGTCCATCGTAATTTTCATGTGAGAATAAATATAATTACAAAAATGAAATAAAAATAGTTATGAACAGAGCGATAATAAGAAGAGGTAGGCGTTGTATTTTTCACATATTGTCACAGCAATGTTGTCATCACTTATGATAATATAGTAATTATTGATAAAACAATTCACAAGGGAACTTCACGACAACGTTGTTTTCTGTAGTCCTGAATTTAATTATTGTCAATACCCAAAAGTGTTCGTTGGTGATTGGAAACATGAAAAATGGAGAGGTAAAGGTAAATAAATGGAAGAAAGGAGAAAGGAAAGAGGAGGCTCGACCGCTTAGGTATGTTAATAGCAGTTGTACATTGTAAGTTCGTACCAGGAATGATTGCCAAAGATAATGTAAAATTCTCGGTATACATCAAGCTATGATAATCTCTACATTTCTCTTTATTTTGATTTTCTCTATATTTGTGTCGCATTTTATCAATTTTAATCGATCGGAATGATCGAAGACGTGTAAAATAATTAAAGTTTTTCGTTCGGATTTTTTATGAAGTTGATTTTATCGATATCGCTTGTTAAAATATCGATGACGATTGATTTCTTCAATCACAAATGTATTGTTGGTTATCACCATATTGATACATGAGAAGGTCAAGTTGATGCAATGATAGAATGTGGAATAAGTTATAATCGCACATCATCACGATAGTTCATAATACAAAAATATATTCATAAATAAAATCATGAATAGATAATGTGAAAGTTGATTTTCTTCTCTCATAAACACACTCACCTGACTGAGAATTGGACTGCTCAATTGTGATTTGACAAGGAGCGATTTGAAGACTTCACGCTCGACATTTCCACTTGTAGGTGAACAAATTTTCTCATGAACTTCACGGTAGAAAGGTGGAATTGAGCCTGAGATTGTGCGAAAAGGAACAACAAAAAAAAGTGTGACAATGATACGTGTGTTGTGAAAAAAAACGTGAAAGAAATAAAACATAACGTGAAAGAATTGAGAAAAATAAAATCCGGATGTCACGTAAATGTGGAACGAGGGTACAAAAAATTTCTTTATCTATCTAAATGATTTCCTTTTTACTTTTTTTTTAATTGACTATCACTCGATAACCCAAAGCGTAGAGAATATACAAGAATGTAGAGAATCAGTGAGGTCAAATACGTGAAAATAACTTATGGGCATCGAACTCCCCACGAGGACGAAGTCAATTACTACAATGAACTGTTAGAACATAACTGTTGTTTTTTTCTTGTCAGGTGTGGGTGCTAAATCACGATAGGATATTCACAAAATCCAATTTATACCTGATTCACACATCAAAAACGATAACTTTATTCTCATCCGGAGTAATCATGGAATAACAAGATAACCGCGTAATAATCTTATATTTAATGACAGAGAGAAAAAAGCAGAAAAAAAAACCAACTAGCTGTGTATTAAATGAGAAAATTACATCGTAGTCTGACAATATGTATATATAAATTATTCAAAGGTCACATTTGAAGACTTGTCTACGTATTCGCAAGTTGAAAGTGAAGTGAACACAACGCGTATGTATTGAAAAATCAGTGGAAAAAAAAATATAAACAATTGTTAATGACAAGAACATGAAGGGGGATGATAATAACTATTTACCGGACGACAGATCGGTTGACGCCATATTGAAATTGTCGACGTGCTTGAAGAGTTTATCTTCACACAACCGGTTTTGTCTTGCCTTTTTTTCTTCTTCTTACACTTCAAATTCACTCTTTTATTATTAATTATAAATTACGATAAAAATTTCAAATGGTGGATAGAACATACGAGAAAAATTTGAAGGATAAAAAAAAATTACACAAGCAGAGAAGAACGTTGCTCCAAAATAAATAAAATTTTAATCAACTGTTGCTTCGATTGATTTGTTTTATATTGTGGCAACCATACGAGATTTTTATTATCAAGTGTTGTTGACTGTGATAAATGTTTTATAACGTTTAACACGAGGTGCAATGGCACGTCGTACGCCATTGCCATGCGGCGTGTAACTGCTCGTGCCTGGTAGAGAAAACTCTTCGTATAGTCGTGACTAACTGACAGCTACACAAACCACCATCATATACGTAGGCCCACTCTACAAACCAGTTCTCGCCGATCCGGATCCGTTTGCTTTTCCACCTCTCACTATTCATCTCCTTCTTACCCATACCAATTTTTGTCTCCTTCTCACTTACACTCGTTATTTACCTTCTGTTATGTTTGTCGGCAATCGCAAGTTACTTGAATAAACGCGCGCCATACAGCGCTGTCTGTCGGTGTCCGCAAGTATCAAAATATTGAATATAATCATTTAAATGATAAATTCTTTTTTTATACACTTATGAATGAAGATAGTGATCCAATTTCATAAAGAGAATTCACTGAGAATAAAATAAATCAGCATGACAAGATGCAGTGAATTTTTTCATGTTAACAAAAGAGGAATATCGAAATATTTTATATAAAAAGAAATGTAAGAAGAGCAAATGAAATAATGCAAGTTAAAGAATAAAATAAATTGGAAATAATTGTCTCATCACGAGTCGTCAAGTTCCCCCATGGGGAATGGCTTAGGTGATGATCGCTCGTATTTTAATCCAACGATCTCGCTCTCAATCTCTGCTGACTTCCGGCTATCCATGCTCTCGATTATTCGGATCTTTTCAGCAATCTCCTGATGGATTATTGGACGGTATTTTTTACCAAGTCCGAGTTGTTCCATATCATTCAGGAAGTCAATACGTTCGCGGATGCCTTGAACAACTGTTGGCACATGGAAAAAAATGGAGCGAGGATATATGATATGATATGATTGTACTTGAGAATTAATTGATTTAATCAAATTGATCTCTCAGTGCAAATTGAACGCATCATTTGCAGTAATTTAATTGCAACTTATTCTAAATTTGAGAGGAATTGTGTGATATTGTGGAATTGAATACTCACGATCATGCAATGGATCTATGTCATCAGGGAGAGAGGGTTCTCTTCTAGCTTTGTGGAGAATTCTAGGACCACGTGGTGTTTCTGGCATGTCTCTACCAAATGCCATCATGCAAGCTAAATGTCGTTTCTGTTTTTCTTTATTAACTGTAAATGAAACATTGGATAAAATATTTATATGGACTCAATAAATATTGGAGTCTCATTAATTTTTCATTCTGCTATCATGATTCTTCCATTAATTTAATTATCATTCGTTGTTTTACTCACGTAAAGGTACAGTTTGTCTGTATTGTTCCCTATCATAGGCTCCACTATTGATAATTGCTTCATGTGATCGTTTTCTCCAATAGCACGGTGTGCTAACTCGTAAATTTTCCTCTGTAGTAGAAGTTGCACGCGAGGGTGGTGGCAATGATTCACCTCTATCTACCGCACGTAAAATAGATTTTCTTTGCATCATTGACAATTTGGATTCCTCCATCAACACTGAAAAACAATAAATTTAATTAGGCAACCAGTAGATTTATAGTTATGTGTTACTTCTTGGAATTCATGATAGAAATTTGGACGTTTATCTTCTGATCACAAACTTTTTATAACATTTCGAGTTTCCGTGCTGTATTGTGCTCGTGGAGGATTGTGGAATGCTCCAACTCCTACACCAACTCTCTGCTCTTTTCGCTCCATTGAATGTGGATTTAGTTTGTATTTATGTTATCAGTCGATGGAATGATGTCTTGGTGCGATCGAAGAGACAATTAACATTCTCGTGAAAATTTTTGTGTTCATTAAACGACAACTTCGGGTTTTGACTGAAGAGTTTGTATGAATCGTTTCTATGGCTACTTAATAATTGTGAGTAGTTGCTGATGCAATCGAACCAACTTTCTGCCCATTCGAATGTAATGTTGAAAATAATCTTCATGATGAGATCGCATGTATTGAATCAATTGAAAAATGAGGACAATATTGTCTTTATTTTTTAATACTAACAATTGAGAATTTTGTCTATGGCACTTATGCAAATTCTTTTCTTTTACTTCGTCTGTGTTTGATATTTGGTATGAAAATATTCCACAAGTTTAGACATTCCACCCTCAATTATGCAGTCTTTCCCCGAGTTCAAATGTGTCCCGATGAACTTATTAATGAAAAATATAATGGAAAATGTGATTGAATGATGCTATAGAGTTCACTGGTTTTATTTTGAAGTGAATTATATATAGGAGATTGAATAACACCAATGCGCATGACTGTCCCTGGAATTTCCAGGGTATGTTGGTGCGCGGTTGTCAAAGATTCAGTATATAGCGGTCGTCGACGTTTTCATTGTTCTAAAAATATTTTTAATTAATTTCTTAAAACACGTCAGTGTTATATACATATTTTTTCTCACCAGTGTTTGATTTCAATGCACATGAGACTTAGGTTAATTTTATCGTGACATTTCCGTACTACATTCAGATATTTTTAAACGACCGACAATACCATAATTATTGATTGTCGACTGATCGTCGTAATAGAAGAGATTTGTAGTAACAAAGGGAGAATAACATTGTCGATTGAATAAAAGATAAATTTTTTTAGCTATAATTGTTTTACATCTGCATATCGAACTCATTTTTTTTTTAATGTTTCGATAATTGGAGAATAGAAGGGAAACATTTTTTTATCCCTGTAGGATAAAAAGTGGTGTGCTGGAAAGATAACAAACGCAAATTGGAAATAAATTGAGTGAAAGGAAATATAATCATCAAATGAAAATGAGGGTGGGTCTGTTGAAGAATTTTTTGCATTGCTTCAATCTGAAGCAGGGCACTGTGCTCATCGCCATATTGCAATTGGTAATTTTACATTATATTTCATAAAATACAACTGAAATGAATTAAATTTGTATACACAAAATTGACGGGTTCATTGTTCTCTCATGGTCCACAAATTACAGTTCATATCCGGAGTGATTATGACATTTTTCTTATTGGCTTTGGCACATGCTATGGACATCCAAGAAATGGTTGCCAGAGATTCAGAAGATGCACTTGAAAGAGAGGCATTGGAAGAAATGTCATCGATGCATCAGAATACGAAAAAAATGGATATCGCCCACCACAATGCAACAGGTTTGTTATATCATCCGATGGTGATTCATGAAAAAAGAAACCCTAACTCACACAATAACTAGCGTTAATTTGATATTAAATTTAAATTAACTTTCAGAAAAGGTCTATTCTATGTATTGTGGTCTAGTTATTTCCGTGATACATTTTGTATCAACCACACTACTCCTCTATGGCGTGTTAATAGTAAGTCAGAATTGTTACCGATTGCGAAAGGTTTAGTAACATTTTTGGAACCATTAATATCCAAAATTCATTACAGAACAACCGCCATTTCATGGCACCTTGGATGATGGTCATGATGACAACAATTGTCGCACTATTCCTGTCACTATTCCTCGTTCAACAAGATTGTCCATTCATAGCCATCCTTGGTGGAAAGGCTGATATCACTACACGTATGTGAAGAAATAAATACATCGAACATTGAATAAGTCGAACCAACATTGAATACAATTTCATAATTATTCCAATGTTTTTTACAGGACTCATAGTTATCTTCATGATAAATATTTGTTTCTACATATGGTTTGTTGTCTACAGCACTTACAAAAGTCTTGAAGAAAAGAAATGTAGATTAACACATGAAATTCACAATGTGAAAAAGAGTAAATATGCATTAACACCTGGCGAGGGAACAAGCAATGGAAAAGTACGCTTGCATTCAGGTACCCAAATACCATATGAAGTCTAAGAGAAATGAAGATGCAAAGTTTCTCAAGCTTTTGAAGAGTTGAATGAAAAACAAGTAATATGCTCTTTAAACATTCAAAAACAAAATATATAACCAGTGCTTGATGGATTATGCAATCCTATCGTCTGGTCAAACATCGCTGCTGCCATTCGTATCAAATTTGCGGATAATTTCTCTTCTCGTTGACGGTAAACAATATATATATCGTCAACTGAATATATGGTGACTGGATAACTAGTGTGAAATTGGTTGGTGAAAGCTGACTTGATTATACAGGCGATATACAGGGATAGAAAAAATATGACATGGAATATGAAAATGAAACAAATCGGATAACAAAATGAATAAACGGAGGCGCGGCACATTGAAAAAAATTATACTAATATTTGATACGCAAATGCAAGAAGTAGAACTATGCACTTATAAATATTTAGTGGTAGCAGCGTTCTTGTTATTCTAAAAATTGTTATGTTGAATTTGCTTGTCTAATCACTTATCTAAAGCACTGATGGAATGAAATACAACAGAGAACGCGTCGAGACAATTAGGAAAAGGAGAACGGATAGTGAAGAGAGGAAAGAGAGGAGAGAAAAAAGGTGATTCGCTTCGCTGATCAATGATTATAAAAGAAAGAGAAAATGTGTTCTGAATAGGTATAATTTTAGGTTAAAATTTTTTACGTTAATAATATTACAGAGACATCACTATATACTTTAACGTTCGATAAGTTCATTTTATTGAAGAACATCGTTATGAATTTCTCAAATTTCTAAATTTGTTTATGCATTAATAATTTTGGTGCTTTTTTAAATCAAATAAAACACAAATGAGCATTTTTTATTCCTTCCACGATTTCATCCTGATGATAAATTTATATATAGTAACGCTCGCAATTAAATATAATAGTCACATGGTTTTATATAT
>JABMBR010005046.1:0-18603 GCA_018881525.1 Meteorus sp. PSUC_FEM 10030008
TACATATATATATCATGAGAAGAGAATGTTTTTTCTTCCATCTTTACATACTTGAGGTCTACTGCTCTCAACTACCACTTTTTCATTCATCGTCTGTACTTTCATATGGAATTCAAGTTTCAAACCAATTTTGCGAATGTGCTTCTACTGAAATTTATCATAAAATATCATTCATGCCATTATATTCATTCTACAAATCAGTAACCAATTATTGCTTGTCCGAGTGCATTATTATCCAAATAATTTTCTTAGTTTGCGAAATACTTGCAAATCTAATTTGAATTTGATTCATATTCGATGGATACGAACTCATATAGAGTTTAATTTACTTCTCCTGCATTGCAATCTTCGAATTGTTTATGAGGCAGATGGAGTGTGACATCACAGATCGAAGATTTTGTTGCTAACAGTGACAAAATTAGATATACATGAAAAAGGTGGACGAATGTGGGTGCAGTGCTTCGTCATTGTAAATCCTCATCTTGGTACCATCTCTGAACGGCACTCAGCTATATGATATCTCAAGGTTAAAAAATTCTCTACACGCGCGATTATGAGATAGTCATATTACATCGCATCAGGCGCGCAATAAACATGCATGCAATCACAACCCTTTCATGTGTATTTGAAAGCGCGTGCGCGTGCGTGCGCTTGACACTCTTTCTCACCAGTAAAACGTACATTTCCAATGTGTCATTGAATTTTCCCCTTATATCATCACATGTCGTCACATGTCATTATTCATCTATATCCATCAGATATCAGTTGAGTGAATAACGTTTTCAAGCTCACTTTTCTATCAATGTTGTCTTTCAGCATTCATGCATGAAGTCGTTAATGATAATATCGATAGTATTGGAGATGATTGAATTTATACACATCTTCGTTGATTCGAATACCATAACACAACCGAGTAGATATTCGGGGAAATTTACGCACATGCAACTTGCGAGTATAATCTCATGTAACTATGGTGTCGATATTCATAATTAAACAAAGGATCTGGAAGGAAGTTGCCACTCGACGCATGATTTTGGATGGAGTTGAATATATAATCTCACACACTACTATCAATTCCAACCATTTTCATGTTTACTGCCATGGTATGGACGAATATAGAACTATATAAATATATACATTCATTGTTTTCTTTCTTTCATAGAAACTTTTTGTCATGGCGCGTTCGCATAGCGCTCTTTATCTTCATTTGTCACGCATATCACATGGATTATACTTTCAACACGCACATATCGCAGTTGTATGGAACTCTTCTGCTTTAAATATGTGCTACCATCTGTACCTATATATGTGGTAGTGAAGTGCTAATTCATTATGCAAACGATAAACGATCCGCATTTTTACTCCATCATTTCAATTCATCCGATTTTCTGTCGTCTGGATAAAATTAATTTATATATCTGTGGATATCAACATGGTTTTGGCTTCCACGTCTCATATGCGATTAAATAATTGAATTATTATACAGTGAAAGGTGTATTTTTCTCTCTTGTCACGCGTTTCCCTATTTGTTCTCATTCTTTCTGCTCAACCGCTCACAATATTCATCGAGGTGGAAAATGCTTCTCCTGATATACGAGAAAAGAATTATAAACGGCGGGATATTTTCTGTTGATTTTATTTGTATTTCGTTGAGTAGATGAACATTACACCGCGTTTGAACATTAACGAAACGATTGTTGATATAATCTGTAGAAACGACATTGTGTAACCATCATTGAATTATAATCCCTGATTGACGCAATACGCACACATGTTACGCATCAATACACGACCGCGTATATTCGTATTTTATGAATCGATAGCTTTTTATTTTGGACTGCACATGAAGAAATTGATATGTCTACGCGAAATATAAAAATAAATGAGAAAAATCTGACCACTCTGACAATATCATCTGTGTCAGGGACAATGTTGAATATACTATGATGTGTGTTTAAAGTCAAAATTGATGTCAATTTAAATTTTCATCGTTTTTAATTTTCTTGGGCACTATGTCAGAGTGGTTTCGCTATGTGTAACTATTTTTTGTATGCATATCTCCATATAACAATAGTGATAAACATGTGTTCACTGGCCTTATGTTCATGCGCGTTGCGTGTTGTATATTGTTCGAAATTAACGATCGACATCTTCTATCGTTAAATATATTGAATAAACCCAGGGAGAGTGCGGATACGTTGATAACGCGTTCTATTAGACTAAATTATGCTTTTCTCGAATGATTCATTCAAGGTGTCGATTGACATGCAATGAAATTGTATAAAAAAATATTTATCCATATGATGTTTCTCAATTTCTATATTTGTAAATAATATCTTATGATTCCCGTTATTCTTCTGTAAACAAAATCATATAATTATTCTCTTCTACCACTATTCCCAACGTGTATAGACGTATCCAAATACAAGCTAATAGTCTTCTCATTTGACCAGTTGACGTGCGGTAGGTATATAGATATACGTGTCTTCCCACTTAGCATTTATATTGGCACGCCAGTGGCGTGAATAGATAATGACCGTTTATACCATGCTTGGCTATCGCTTCGTAACGCTTCGTTTTAACGTCCCGGCGAGCAGTTTTGTCCAGCGTCCAGAGACACAACACAACTGTGTGTGCGTATGTGTGTGCGCGCGCGTGTCTTGCAAAGTAGCAGTGTATACAATCATTGCAATACGAATGTGTGATTTTTTTCTTTCACCAATTCTTCTGAATTATATATAAATATTTTTATTTTCCACATAGTACTAATATTACCCGCTACCGTTTGAACTGTCATCTTCTTGAGTACTTATTTCACTTTGTTGTCATTATGCTACTGCAGTGTTGTCGTTGTATAGTGATTACTACTCCTTCACGCATCACATCAGTTGATTCGAATCATGTTGAATACATGAACAATATTTATGCATTTCGCCATTATAATTTTCTTTTTTTCGAACTTTTTACTCTCTCCTTGTTTCTGCATAGAATTGCGGTAGTTGATGGAAAAATCGACATTGTATACGATATCTTTCCCTTTTTTTTTTTTTTTTTTTCATTTGATTCATGGTTGACCGTATATAAGGCACACAAGTTGGTGAGCGGGGCCGAAGCCTCGAAGCGGTGGGATGAAGACGTGACGAGTCGCTCTTTACACATCCATATAATACAATCATGTATATATGAGCGCGCGCGTGAATGTGTATGTTGTGTATCTGTGGATATTTAATGCACACGTATGTGACGTTTGGTGTGAGTGTGATAATCAAAGGGTTGCTGCATGCTCCTGGCCTCTACCATCACTTCTCTCTCCCTTCTGTCCGTAACTCTTCTGCTCTGTTTCTGTCTGTCTTATGTTATTCCAATGGATTTTGTCCCACGTTTTTTTATCGTCTCTCTCCGTTGCCTTCAGATGATCGATCTCTCTCGTTCCCCCATGCTTGCACTCCTTTCTTGCGACGTGGCTGAAGAGCCACTGCCCCGTAACCCAAGTGCACTGCACACATTTGTGTACTTTCGTACATTCGTGTATATATATATATATACGAGAACGATGGAATCGTGTGTGCAGTATGCATCGAGAGTGCTACACCTTGGGAGGAACGTGCGCTCAATATGAATTCAAAGTAAGCTAAATAAAATGGAATATTTTTTTGTACATTCTTTCTAGTTGATTATCGATATTTTTATTGAAGTATTCTATTCATCGGTTGTGTTTTATCTCTCTATTTTATCTATAGAGAAATGTGTCAATGAGTAATCAGATGGTGGAGAAGTATGTGTATGAAGAATGTTCGCAGCACAAACATGAGGACATATATTCTCTTGTTGCAATTCAGTCATCTTCTGGTTCGGACGTCACTTGACAATTTATTATAGCGACAGCCCGATATTTAAGGAATATTTGTGTAATCTTGTTGATCCTCGGGAGAAATAACAAAAAACTAAATACGACGATCATGGCAATGCATCATCTGTGGCGATGTTTCTTTCATTGGAATGGAAATAGTATAGACATAGGGAGAAAGCGCGAGTTTGCGGTGAAAAATTCCCTTGAGAAACTTTGACTCGGGCTAAAGGCAGTAACACTGCAACAAATGTGTGCGGAGTGAAAATGCAAGAAGAAAGAAAGAGGGCGCCTATGGCGTAGTTGGAGGCCAATTTCTCAATGCAAATACCGTTGGTGTCGAAGGGCGAGGTTGAAATAGGGTGGTGGTATGCAAATAGAAAGCTGTTACGAGGCGCTCGCCTTTCCCTCTTCTACCACCTACACACATAGATATATGTTCCATCTATTTCGCTATCCCCTTTTCACATTATACCTCACATGTATACGCCCCTCTACTTCCCTCCTCTCCTTTTCTATACCATATGCATCACAAACCAACCCCACGTTCACATTATATAGGTATATGGATATGTATGTATAACTTTTCGACATCATCGCACCGCAGTCGTCGCTCTTTTGCGTAGGTATACGTCAGTAAAGTGAAATGTATGAGCAGGGAAAGAATTCAGCACACAGTGGTCGCACTTTTTTTCTTCCATCATTTTTCTTATTTTTTATTTGTCATGGGTATGAGTTGCGCATGTGTGTCTGTATTATAATTTTTATTTATTCTTCCTTATTATATACTTTTTTTTTCGGGAGGGTAACATAGGTGAATATGACGCAAAGTGGTATGGGGGGTTGGTTATGCATGCGGTGTGCACGATGCATTCTTGTACTGTCTCACTCTTCCATATAGATTGGCGCGCTCTGTCGTGACGATGAACACATACAGGTACATTCACACTCGAGGTCGTTTATTCAGTCTGTGCACGATTTTTTCCATTTTCTCCTTGTGTTTTCTTTTTGTTCATTCCCTTCTCCCTTCCGTCTTTCTTCTTCTTTTTCAAAATGGTATCGCCCGTCAGACTGTTTTTCTACACGCGAGGTGAGAGATTTTGTTTGAGAGTGAGAAACAGCAGATTTGTGTAACTGCGATGTGATCACATGTGCGCTTATCACCATTTACATTGTGACATTTCTCTTTCTTGGCTTATTCACTTCCTTATGTGCTACCACAATTTTTACATTATACGGAAGAATCATATTTTTTTTCACCACAACAAGAAACAGTAGTAGGGGAAAAAAAAATTGGGGAATGAAGAGATAAAAGTGGAGGAACAGATCAAATAAAGTGACACGAGCGATGGACAAAAGAAGAAAGAAAACAAAAAGCGATGTGTTATTTGCATTATGGAGAGAGCAATTTAGGTTTTTTAATTTTTCTTCCATTCGTTTGCCTACACTCTGTGTTTTTTCGTTCTGTTAAGTATGTATGGAGTTCTAAATATCTGAGAGATTACGGTCACGACTAATCTGTTCTCCCAGTCGTATTGGTCACGCTTGTCCAAAGGGCCAAAGCACGTCACGACTTTTGGCCCTAAAGCAGTACGGGACGTAGTCGGAGAGAACGACAGAAGGAGAAACAGAATAAGGAGGCGAACGAGCATGAAAAAAAAAGTGATGAGTTTAAGATAGAGGAAAAGAGGAGATGGTAGAGTGTAAGCAAGCGCCCTGCGGGCCCCTTGCTCGAGGTAGCCACGGTATAATTTAGGCGTTTATGGCTCGCCAAGAACAAATAATAATTTAGTGGGCGTCTTGGTGCGTCGCTTTTCTATTCTCTTTCTCACTCACAACCGCATAAGCCTCTTGTTTGATCGCCTGAAAAACTCTTCTTTTCTTTAGTTCGCTTCTTCATGTTTGCTTCTTTATCCTTTTTTAACTCTTTTTCAGTTCGTCTTCATTGCTTGATCCCCAAGTCTTTCTTTTCTTTTATTTTCAATTCTCTGCATCGTGTTTTCAACGGCGTATATAAATAACGAGTGGCGCCAGCTAAAACCTTCCAGTGGTGTCTTATCTCCTGCGGTTTGCGTTGGGCCCCACGTATTGGGGCCCTCATTCGCTGTTTCACTCGCGTGTCTTGTGAGTGTATGAATTGCTATGCGAAACGAATATTCAAAATGGGTTTTAAACTGCAAAAAATGTCTTAACGAAATTGATTAATCAAACGCCGAATGGTGAATTATTGTCACCGGCTCGACTAACATTCGATCACAATTCATACTTTTTATTTTCATCTTACGTAATTGCTGAATGTCATCCACAAATGATACACAGATGAGTTACATGAATCACGTTACTGCGATTTTACCATTCGTTTTTGAGAAATTGGCCATATATCATTATTCTGTTATGCGGATTAAATATATGGGTGATATTTCGATATTGCAGAGGATATCGTATCAAGAATGCAGTTATCAATGTCGAATCGTCTTCAAATTTACTCTGTACCGAATTCGCTTGCTTCATCATTAGTCGACGTCTGAGAGAGTTTCTGTGATAGACGGGTGATTCTTGAATTTTGCTGCATCATGAGTGACTGTTTTGCATCTGATTTCATGTCGAATCATTTTAATGGCGAAACGCCGCTCTTTAATGAGACACATACACATTTACTATTTTGCATTAGGTGTTCACCCGCCTTGTGCCCACATTATGTCTTCCGTACGTAACGAGATCCCACGGGCATTTATTTCAATATGATTTTAAGGCGTATAATATAGCTGGATTATGGAAACCAAGTCAATGGCACAATTGTAGAAATTAGTGAAAAAATTCAGACAGTAAAATATCTTTGTTAACCATTTTCTATGTACTACGTTACATTTACGAGGATGTTTATTGTCTGGTAAATGCTCTAATAGCGATTGCCTCAATTGGATTCTCGTTAGTTGTTGGACTCTAAAATGATGATTATCCAGAAACACATACCTGCTAGGGAGTATATACATGTCTAGGCAATCCTCATGCACTGCATGAATATTTCCCAATCGTTTTGAGTCTAGTCCTGAGGGTCTTCAACCTGTACGATTTCTGATCATAGAATAGTAAATCAACAATAGAAAGACAATAAAAAAAAAAAAATAACAACGATGTACTGAAAAAAATGAGCAAATCTATGCAAGATGCAACACGTCGCTATCTAATCAATACAGAAACGTGAAAAAGTGATTGATAATAAGAAAGTAATGTCGGAGATCAACACAAGGGAACTCATTATACTGTGGGCTGAATAACTCGTGCGAACGTTGATTTTGCATGCCAAGGTTGGATGTGTAATGACGAGAAATAATTTATTTCGACACGTGTATGGATGGCACGATAGGTGGCGCGCTTGCGCACTCATCGAGTATAATCATTTATATGTATTCATATCAGAATGAGATACTTTTACAATTGCAGTTCTGATTATCGCCATTGCATTATGATTTTGGATTGAAATTCAGCGTTTCGCGGTTATTTTGAGTATTATAGATCTATGAATGAATGGGTGGGTGGGTGATATTATACATGAATATGTACATGACTGGCTTGAGGACATCTGAAAGATTTTATATTTTTTTGTTCATAGTCGGGATGACCAACTTTGAGTGCTTCAACAACTTTTCATCTCTATAAACATACATATGAGTATGTATTATTCACCCCTGATCATTAGATCAAGTGAATACTCCTTCATCGAAAAAACCAAGAAGAGACAGCGTTGTGATTTGAAATATAAAAAATTCGAAAAACGATGAAACAACTTATGAGCTCAGTAATAATTCTTCACGGTGTTGTTAAATTTTTCAGCAAAATATTTCGGCAAAGAGCAATGTTTGAGATTGTGAGAGGAGGGAAATATACAAATTTGTGGCCGACGATTGTTGGCAACGAATTGTAGTGATTACAATTCCAATGTAGACAAGTATGTCAATGTAAGCTGTAGATGTGTATCATATTGAGAGACAATGAACAAGTGAGTGAGTGAGTGAGTGAGTGAGTGAGTGAGTGAGTGAGTGAGTGAGTGAGTAAGCGAGTGAGTAAGCGAGGGGACGAGTGAGCGACTGAGCAAGCGAGCGGGACAACATGTGAATACATACGAGCACCCGTGCCGGGGACTATCAGTTATTTCCCTATCGTCATGCTCATCTCGTTGCAATACATGCATGTACAAACCCATGCACACGTACATACATACATAGAGAAATGTCTCCGAGCGGACTCGAGCCGAACGTATAAACTCAACCTTAACTGCTTCACGACGATCGTTTGTACCGATTTGTTCGACAACGGCTCCAGAGGATGCGCCGACTCATTTTTCTTTTTTGTCTGCATTTTATTTGCAACAGATATAACTCCAAACCCAGAGAACACAATGATTCATATCACATGCTATAAACCTGATTGAGAGTTATCTAGGAATTCGGAGAGATGTATGAGGATAGTTTTAACGCGGGTGACAGGTATTGGATTCGATTTGAGGTAATGAACGATTCTAATGCAGGATGAGCTTTTCAACTAAATTAAAATGTCTAAATTTTACTCGTGAAATTTCATATTTGTCGAAATTTTGTTTTTTTTTGTGGAAAAATAGCTACTAGAAACAATGGATGCAGAGCAATTTTTATTGATTTATTGTTCGAATGAGTAGTCTTATACTTCATGAATTTTGCATGACAGGTAAGAGGCGTCGTGAATATTTGTCATTCGATATTTATCCTCAATCGAGAAGTACAATTACGAATAAGTTTCATCAAATATAATAAGAAGATGCATTGAAATTCATGTGGGAAAAAATGTGAAATTAAATGGCAGCGTCGAAATTTATGTAATATAACAGCCGAAGTATGGACGATGGAATAAATCGAGTTTGAATGCAACTGAATGGATATATGTGTTGCTTTCTTGTGTTCTTCTTCATAATGATTAACAACGCACTGTAAATAACAATTAACTTCAATTCATTGCAATAGTTTTTCGTGCATTACTTTGTAACAATTGCAATTTTTATTTTGTGATATTCGTGTGGTTGTTTATCATCTGTGATGCTATTCAGAATAGGGCTGCATTAAGCGATTCCACTTGCATAATTTTTTTAATGTATATTTCCATTGTCATTCTGAATTTTTTTTCTATCGTCTATTCTCATGCACATTTTTATAGCAATCCTGTTAGTTCCAGAAATTATTTTATGGTTCATCATTAAATAGAGGACAAAATATCGTCTATTATAATGCCTCTTCACGTATTAATAGTGGGTCTTTGTATTACCATTAAAAATTTTGAATCGTCCACACCTTATGTGAACGAAACGCCTAAAATTTTCGGCTCTTCTCTATATTTATACATACGTCTCGAATTTAAGGTGGATCATCATGAACGCGCGTCTCACTGGCGCCTTACTCATATTATACGCTATCCCAGGACCCCTCGTAAAATGAATGATCGCATAATGTAGCTACACGCCACACGAGTGTTTATGATTTCGTAATTAAGAAGATTGCCTGAAGGGAGATAGTGAGAAATAGTTTGTTTTTTTTTTTTTTTTTTCATTTCTTCGTGAGAAAATCATATTGTCGCCCATCAAATCAATATAATGCCTCTTTGACTCTTACACTTTTTTATTTCTAGCTCATCCTTATTCTATGTAATCCCTACTGTTATTCCTACTGTCTCTACTTTCTGCGTAATCGTTCACATATAAATACATAGTAGAGATTGAAGATGATTCACTGCATTTTGTTCTTAACAAAAATCATGACGGACTAAATTTTGTCGTGGAACATTTGGGTGATTATTTGGGTGATTATTTTGTGAGAAAAAAGAATAAATGTCATTACAAAGATTTACTTATAGGGAAACTTTGAATATTGTACAAGTTCCTTGCACGGTTGCTGTGAAAATTCAGACGATGTCTCTACTTTCCACAGATAATCCGGCTTAATATCCTTTCGAGAGTTCATCGAGCCTTGAATGAGCACTTTTCAACACACATGACACTGCGTGCCCCCCAACACATTTTCGTGCACTCTCTCGCTCTTCCTCACTTCCATCAATATCATCTTTTCTCAATATCATTCACGTGTCATCCTTCTCACTGTGTTACCATCATCTTGCGCGACTCTTCGCACCGCCATTCAAAACGAAACTCAACCAACAGTGGGCAGATGCTGTTTTGAAAGAAGAGGGAGTGGAAATGTAATGGACACTGATACTCTCACCCCAACTCTGTGGCGACAGAATCATTCATACATTTAGTTATATTATATTCACGTGTTAGTTGGTCAACAAATGTCCTCAGTGCTTGTAAAATTATTCACATATTGAATGTTTAGTTGTATTCAACAATATAGAGTGTTAGACACTACTGTGTGTATATAACCTATTAGAATACACTCCTCGAACATGGAAACACACTATTTTATATGTATTATGAGTGAAAGATATATACGTACGTATGTGTGTGTGTGTGTGTGTGTGTGTGTGTGTGTGTGCGTGTGTGTGTGTGTGCGTGTGTGTGTGTGTGTGTAAGAAAATGAAAATGATGTTGCCAGTGGTGTCACGCCAACCTCTGCAAACTGCGCTTCATTGATTTGTTGAACATGGAGGGTGGTCTGGTTCGACGTGGAATCAACGTCGAACGTTGGGCCAAGTTTATATATACCTCGCCAATGAAATGCTGTGTGTCGCGCTCCGACAATTTTATTATCTCGTTATACCTATATATAAATTTTATTTTTTTTTCTTGTTACCCCCTTTCTCTGATTCTCCTGCAATGATTCTTCCTCTCTGTAAGCTGTCACTATACTTTTTGTCTGTCAAGCTTGTCAGATGGTTGCTTAGCATTTTTGCCTTTTACAACATATACGAATGCGCATACACGTATATCACGTTCTAGTCTGGAGATAATAGCACTTGTAGACTACAGGAACAAGGGAAGACGAGATTTGCCGCCGTCGGACTCACTACTCTTACAACTTGCATCTGTATATTTATATTCATTTGTGAATCCTCTCCTTCTTTAGTTTCGAATTATTATAGAACTTTCGGCATTCATTTGCACGCTCTCTAATTGACAATTTCTATGTGGGTATAATTTTTTTTCTCTTATGGGAGAGTGAGTAGTAGAGTGCCAATGATTCTTCTTTAGAAAATTATGGTTAAGGGTCATGTAAATTCCTCAGGAGTTATTGGAAGTTGAATATGAAATTCATCTCACAATCGTCAGAGTTAATATGTGTGAATATTAACGTAACGAACTTCTGGAATATATTTTATTATTTTACAAGCTTTTCTTCTCCCATAGAGGAGAAGTTGATCTTTCATGTGTGTTTTGGTACAGTGAAGATTCGGAAAAATGTTTGTATGATCATGTCGAATGGGGTTATACGTATTCACAATGAAATTTTTGTTGTCAGTATGTGCAAAAATTGTTTTTCGATGTCAATTGAAATATTGTTTGATTTTATTCATCAACTGGAGTATAAATACGATGTGTGTGGTGATGTATTTTCTAGTTCTAATTTGTATGTTAATGTTGATCTGGGATGTAGGCAGATGTTTCCCCAAATGAAGTTCCGTGTTTCCGGCTTGGATGCCAAGGCCAAATATATTCTACTACTGGACATTGTTGCAGCCGACGACTACAGATATAAATTTCACAACAGGTACAAATTGAATTTGCTGGAGGATGCAAAAAAACTTTAGTTAAACATCGAAGTTGAGAAAAAAAAAGGACAAAAAAAATGGATAAATGAATGAATAAACGGAGAGACACGCTGCATTGTTATTTACAGAAGTTGACCAGGAATATTCGTCCACCATTGTTGATATTGTTTAATGTTTGAAATGGAATAATTATTGTTAGGTTGGAAGAGAAGTGAAACAGGAAATTAATTTTACATAAGAGTAAAAATTAAAATATGCGTGGTGGACGAAAGAAATCAACTAATCCTGGCAATGTTGCCTCCTTGCAATTGCAAATTGTTCGCAGACGCATGTTTCCCGCTTATAAAGTGAGGGTATCCGGGTTAGACAGACAAGCTAGCTACATACTACTGATGGACATTGCGGCATCCGACGAGTATCGATATAAGTTTCACAACAGGTGATTACCCTGATGAATAGAACTTAATTTTTCACATCTCATGTGAGATTTAATATAAAAAATATAAACGGCTGTCTCACGTAATAAGTGTGGAGCTTGCGCTGCGAACAGACTCATACTCGTCGAAAAGTAATAATTCCGCTAGAGGAAAAAGTATTAAGGATACGAAAAAAAGATAAAATTAATTTTTGTCTCAACAACTCGTGGAAAATATTTGGTGATCAAGGGCGATCAATGAATTTCCACAATAATTGCTCATCATTGCTTCATGTTCAGCGGATCCGATGCATTCTATTTCTTCTTTAATGAATATTCATTTTTTTATTTATTTTATTTCCTTTTTTCTCTACTCTTCATCCGAAGGATCCTCTGGAGAGAATTTTTTCGACTGGTATGGGGATCGCAGGTTCTGACAATCGTCGATGGAGATTAATTCACATGTAAAATATCATGATATTATATTAATAGAGACATTATAAGTCGATTGCTGGCGTTTGGAATGAAGTTATAATGCTTCTTCGTTCAATTTCATCAACTGCGATGAATTATTAATGACTCAAGTTATTCTACTATAATTACGAGCACGTCGTTTTCATCTCCATCACGATTACAGCAGATAGCGTAACATTGAGTTTTCCTTCATGACAAATTACCAATTATTCAATGATATAATTGCAGTATTGGTAATTATTCTTGAACGGAGATCATGATTATAGTGAAGAATTACGGAAAATATGTCTCGAAAATATATTACTTGGTTCTAATATTTAATGTTTTGATTGACAATCAGTAGGTGGATGGTCGCAGGTAAAGCGGATCCGGAAATGCCCAAGAGAATGTACATACATCCGGATTCGCCGAGTAGTGGTGAACAGTGGATGCAGAAGGTCGTAAGCTTCCATAAGCTCAAATTAACCAACAACATGAGCGACAAGCACGGCTATGTAAGTACTGTGAGTAACGCCAACAAACCAATAATTTTCTGTAGAAAATAAGTGATTTTTCGACGTTGAGCATTATCGTAAAACAATTCTCACCTTGAAATTCCAACCACCAGTCATTTCGATGTATATTTATCATCCAACACAAATTGATTAGTCAATTTGTCGGCGTGCTTTGTAAGTTATTATAATTTCAAAAGATACTGTTGGTGATTGGCTAGTTACATTAATTGCATTAATTTCCATCCGAGAATTAAAAAAATTACTTCAAATCGTGAGAATATTATATCGAAGAATCTCCTCGAACGTATTCAACTGTCATGTATTCATATTATCACATCAGGGTAGTTTCTCCAAAATCACCAACCGTATTACCGTCGTCTTCCGTTGTCGCCACAACTACCCGCGTATCCATGAAAAGCTTACCCTCTCTCACCAGCGTTCTCGCGAATCCCTCTTGCGAGCGGTGTCGGCGCCCTTTGAAAGGACCTTGCATCGCTGGCTCGTAAAATCTAGTCCTCCTTTATCCAACCTCGATGTCAATGGCTGCTGGTTGGCGGCCAAGGCAGTGTGCGTAGCAGTCTACCTTTTGTCAGGCCACTCTATTTCTCAGACTTCACATACTGGCCGTCTATGTCCCTTCTCCTTCTCTTTCATTCGCTTCCACTTCTATTTCCTTCTCTTTTTAGTCTTGGGTGTCATAGTTCTTTATTTCTCCTCTTTCTCCCAACCTCTCCCTTGCCTTGTGTTTTTCTCTTACCACGTTCAGTTGTTGTCGCCACGTTCATTTGTTTTTTTTTTACTCTTCATCTCCCTGATGTCTCGCCCCGTTCACCATCACTGCCACCAAGACTCCTTTTCGCTATGTATGAATTCATGTATGTATACATGAGCGTATACAATCCTTTCTCTGGGAATCGTTTTCGTTCGCCATCGTCACATCCCCCGTTTCGCCTCGTTTGTTTCTCCACTCGGTGAACGATAATGCGCGACCGCACAGCGAATGCTTCATTTATACATATTCTGGATGGAGAAGAGATGAGTGTTCAGGAGAAGATTTCTGATGCCTTTAAGACGTAGAAGAGAGATTTGAATTGCTTTCATACCCATCTAGTTTGTTCACAAGCCCAGAAAATTTTTGAGAGAACCCTTTCCAGGGGCTAATGTAGATGCTACTTCACCTGGGTCGACATCATGCACCACTGCCGTATAACTATAAAGGCTGTATAGAGATCGGCATTAGCCCGATTCTTGCGTACCTATTTATTTCGGGCTGATGCTTATCCCCCATCCTTCAAAGATATTGTTCACCGTGCGCATCTACTTTTGGGGTTCTTTGGTCATATTGGATCTTGACTCTCAGCCGAGCATTGATGACATTTCTTACCAACTTTATTTTTCTTTCCAAGTTTTTTAGTCTTATATCTGACGCCACTTAAACATTACTAGATGCCTATGCGATCATATGACCCATCAAGTAAAGCTACGAGCAGACTATAAAGGCGTATTGATTCGGCGGTATACAGTCTATTAACGAGAATTTTCGCTCTTCACGTTGCTCCGTTTTACTTTACCTCTTCCATTCATGTACGATTAGGCACAAAGTTACGTGATGGTGAAAATATAAATTCATGTATATACATGTATATATGGAGGATAAAAGGGTGAGGAAGAGCGAGAGGGGGGGGGGGAGTGGGATGGATAAAAAAAAATCCGGGATAAAGTAAAGACAAATAATGTTGTTGACAGTGTCGTTTTTCGTGTCAACTTTGTGCGCACTGTTTTTCTTTCATCTGTACGTATCTTTATTAGAAGATGATATTTTAGAAAAGATGATGGTGGTTGATTTAAGCGCGTTTGGGGGACACAACAAATATTGTGACTATGAGGGCTTGAAGAATGGACAAACAGATACTTACAAGAAGACTAAGTAAAGAAATGCCGACGCGCTGGCAGTACATAAGAAGAAAAAAAGTATGTGGCGGGTTGTGGAGGGTCGACAGGAGTCTAAGCATAAAAGATGTGAAGGAGAATTGGAAGAGAGCGAAAAAAAGAGCCAATCTGCAACAGCTGTTCCCGTTTAAAATGTTACCACTCTTGATTGTGTGATGGTGCGGTTTGCTCTGGTCTACACAGGTATACAACCGTGTTCCGGACAGAACCTAATATAGGCGCCACTCTCCACCCATGTGTTCATATACTACTGCACAATCTTGCTTGTGTCTCCAGCTCTCTAGGAAATGCCGACGTAATTGATTTTTTTTTAAGCTAATCAACAATTGTCAATCAGCTCCTGTTTTTCTTCACAGTTTATGTTTTCACACATATTTTATTCAAGTGCATCGTTTACATATATAACGAGAAATATTCGTCAACAATGACGAAACATAAATAAAATTAAAAAATTTAATGAATCACGAAACCACTATTCATAATGATATTTCAATCGGGTGTTATCATTATTTCAATATTTGACAAGAGATATTTGTTTGCTTCATAATACTGATATTATTTCACAGATTACCTGGAATATTCACAAATGCATAATCCCAATATTTTTGGCTTCGCTCCTAAATGACATCATCACAACGTGACGCCTCGCTCAATTTAATCAATTTTCCCAATTTTCAAACAGAAAATAATCATCATGTACAATCATCATGAACAATTTTCTCTTAGCATTTCCGACTCGATAGCTCGACACATAACTATTGATTGATGTAATATGTTTATAAGAAATCACGGTATTTTTTTATTGCATAATGATATGCATTTGTGAGCTCTTGCGATGATCTCGACAACTATTTGTTCACATCATCATTTAATTCGATTAAAATATCAATTTCTCGTCAATTCAACTACACATTCATAATACTATACCTTTTGTTCGATAAATCCGCATCATAAAACTCATATTTCATTCCTACAAAACATACTTTCATCATTTATTGCTTACAAAATTTTAATAACATGGGACAGATCGAATGTCTATAGGCTATTGCCATTGAATGAATCAATGAGTGCGCGTGAAGAAATATGTGTTCACAACCATCTGGGTGACAGAGAATGATACGCTGTATAGTATGCTCACACACATACATACATAAGATAAAGATGACAAGTAGAGCTAATCCGAACACGCGAGAACAGCAGCTACCAACTACAGAGTTGCGTTATACGTTATATTTTCATATTTTGGAATACCATCATCGAATATAAGTAGCGGTGCATATCGAGATTGTGACCAAATTGGAACGTCAATTCGTATAATTCCTTACACATGAGGCATTTTCATCTTTCCACAGTTTGGCGGTTATTTCAACTAATTTCCAATGGATGTCTGATTTCAAGTAAGATATGTTAGCCGCTATGTAGAATAGCTGACTAAGCATACACATATGCTACAGCATACACAAGAGAGTGCCTTTTCTATTGCTCTACTACCGAAATATCGCGTGCTACCAACAAGGACTACCAATTTCACCGCAACAGTCAGGAGCCATTTTGGCCCGAGCGCGCATCTTTGTTCCATTTTTTCTCCAATATACACGCATACACTCTTTCTCGCATACATTTTAGATTTTGTTCTCTTTCTTTCTTATTTATGCGTCGTTTCTTTTTTCTGTTCTTCTTCTACACCCGCACCTTCACGCCTTTTTCACTCTCGTGAGTTTTACACACCACAATGAATAAATTGTGGTTGTGCGCCTTGAAAAGATACGCTAATAATTCTTTTTCTAACAAGAGACAATGTACGCTGTTATCTATGTATGTATGTAGTTTAATTTTCGATTTGCGCCGGCGCATATCAAACACCTTCGTGAGTGTATTGTCACGATCATGCGCGTTGGTACTGTGCGGTCAGGAGTAGCCACAATACCCTGTCTACTTCAATTATAATAATATTGGACGCAGATGATTCATCATTCATCCTAATTTTTCATTTATGCAAGGTGTACAGTGCGAGTTTCGGGGGGAAAGAATAAACTTCAATCATTGAGTACATTGAGAATTGTATTTTGATGTGTGATCGTGATAAAACTGTAGATGAAAAGAAAGAAATTGAAAATGATAATTTCATAATGGAATCATAAAGTCTGCACACTGCGCTCTTCGTTACAATGGCTTGCGATGTGGTTGTCCTTCGTATAATATAGACGTTGTCCAACTAGCGATATAAATATAAAGGAGACACAAATCGGGTGGGCAAAATATATTCAAAAACGCTCATAAAAAATTATCAGTATAAACTGCAACTATTCTCATTGTGGTGGTGTGATTATCTTGTGGTGGATATCGCATATGTTTGCGTGAGAATGTATACGATATATATCCGACACCACACATGTACACGTAAATAGGATTAAAAGTGCGATTAACGCGATGCGCTGGGTCTTATCGCAACATCAGATTTTGTCAGCATACATGACACCTACATTGTATTAGTATATTTATACAGCGACATTGTTGAAGGTACAAGTGCTGCGTTCTGTGAATTATTAATAATTCAGAGTTAGATGCGCTTGCGGCATGTTCAATTCATTCCTCAAGCAATAAATATGCGTGTGAGTGTGCCAGATGACGAAAAATGGAGTACTTGGGCGTATGTCAATACGCATCATCGTAACAATTTGATGAGTAGATGCGAAAAGCGAAGAAATATCGTATTAAGACATAGTTAATGCATTCATCGAAATACCATGAAATATGGGCCGAAATTTTGTCGCTTTTAAATATTTTTGGACCGACAATTAATCATTGAGGATGTTACTCTCGATTTTTACATCTGTGTTCCACGAAATATAGAGATGGGTTTTTCAAAAGAATTGTCGGTGGAACTTTCTGTCCACTAATTCCAAATAAATAAATATATATAATGACTATTTATAATGAACCATTTTCTAACAGCAATTATGAAAATTGGTTGATCATTATTTTCATCTATTCATAAATTAAATAAACGTGTTACATTTAGTGTGAGTCTAAATAGTATAATATGCCTTTAGTGATTATGATCGGCGATTTTATTGGATAATTACGTGCGCATTCTATTGATATGATGTAATAGACAGGAGGTAGTTTGTTAGCGTAATGTAAACATCAGGCAGATAAATGAATTGTAGGCAGTATAGACATACATTCGAACATGCGTACATAAATATTTGTGTGTGCATGTGATACTGAGAATCAACGCCGATGGGCGTTCGAGCGTCGAACATATTCCATGCAGAAGGTTGTAATTAGACTAGAACGAGTCTCGACGATATGCGCCATACTGTATGAGTGTACATTCATGCAAATTAATTTACAGACGTTCCGTCTGTGTGGTAATATAGGAAGACGCAATGTATATATGTCTGTAGTTAAATGAGAGATGCGTTTATGTGCGTAAAGTTGACTGTGTACGTCGATAAGTTGGAAAGAAAGTGACTGCAGAAGAGAAAAAGAGAATAATAAAGCTCGATGACGATTATACTGATGGCGATGATGAGAATAATAATTGTGAGCCTGAAGAGTTCTTAGTTGTTTGAGGATAAGAATGATGATAAAATTGGAAATAACAAAAAAACCAAGATGGAATAAAGAGAGCGCGAGGTGGTGATTAGTTGAAACGAGTTCCGGACGTGGTGACCCAACGGCCTGTCAAACCGTTATCTCTTTTAACGCCTTATATATATATATAT
>JABMBR010005047.1:0-18599 GCA_018881525.1 Meteorus sp. PSUC_FEM 10030008
ATAATGCACACATTGTTCTGATCGGATTGTATGGATTTTTTTTCCCCGATAGCGCACCTCTTTACCCACAACCACTCCCTTCACAAATCTCTATATATACATACATACACAAACTCATTTTCACCCCTTTTTTTTGGATGTATGCCTACATTGTGCACATCGTTTCCATCCGCGGCCTCGCTTCATCCCACTAACATACACATTTAAACATCACGTATACATGATTATACGTAGTCTGTATACTCTTTCATTTGTGTATGAACTTCTCATACCAACACAGCTTTAATTTTAAGCTTTACATGAAAAACCAATTTTTTTTTTTCCCCCAATTTTCATTGCATACATCACATACGTCAACACATATGAACATTAATTTAATTCCATTGATCAAACACAATACCAATACGCACATTTATTGCAAAAATAATTTGGAGGAAAAAAAAAATTAATTTATTTTTACATAATTTATCAATTTATTCGTACACCATTTTTTATATTGTGCATAGTGAAAAAATAAAATGAGTAGATAAATAAAACAATGGTAGTGTTTGGTGGTGGAGAAAAAAAAGGGGAAAGAAAACAGGATGGGAGAGAAAAAAAATGCGAAAATTCAATCAAAGACACTCGTGTCTGTTGGGAATGCAGCCGTGAATAAATAAATAGTGGTGGGCCACCATTTATACAAAGGGTCGCGGCATCGCGCAACTGCCCCATACTGTTTTTCCGTATATCCGCCCTCCCGCTTCTGTAGCTCGTACTCTTTTTATTCGCTCGCGCCCTCACACACACCGCGGATGAGTCAATGGAATTCATAACGTTCGCGCGTGAATGGAAAAAAAAAAAAAACAAAATCTGCTCGGTCTACCAACGATATATACATAAGTCGTGGGCACCACATTGGAGGGGTGGAATATTACTCATAGTCCGGCATTTGCGAAATTTTTCGCTCTAAAATAAATCATCATTATTGTGGCCAGCCGAGGGGATGCGCATTATGGGGGCTATAGGGGTAGATTATCGTCGTTATATATCCAATACACACACACAATATATTTATGAATGTGAATCCGTTCTGTTGCTGCCAGATACTGCATGAAAAGGGGTTTGACTTCACATTGATAAGTCGATGACTTTTACAAATGAATCTAAAATTGTACAAAGGTATATCTATATATAATGTGATTTATTAGAGGTAGAAATTTATCGAGACCAATCTTGCGAAGTAAGACGATCTCATTAGTAAAGATTTTCCCGTCTCCCTTAGCTCATCAATATGCCTCATTATAATGAAAAGAATGAAAGAATGAAAGAATGAAGTGAAATAAAAATTGAAATATGAGAATGAAAAGAAAAATAAAATTTCCTTTCAAGTGATTCAACTGCTTTTAATTCAACCATGAAAATGTCATTTCTGTTTCAGGTGAGTCATCAATATGTAAACTGAAATTCGATAATGCTCCAAATTGGTAAGGGTGCATGTATAGATTTTTTTACAAATACGTATGAACAATAAAAATTCACCTCGTGATTTATAAATAATCCAAACCAACATCCAAACATGGCAATTGGTAACAGTGGCATTTGACACAATTTTATTTACAATACTGAAAAAAAATAGATGAACAATTAAATACTCTTGATGAGAAAATATTTTTCATCAAACAATAAAAGAAAATGATAAATAAAACGAAATTAAAATTAGTTCTTCAGGCATTTAGTTAATTGTAACAATCGATCTTGATCGAGAATTCTTGTTTTCCGCATTTGGTGCCCCCGACGTTGAAACGACGCAAGCTAAATTGATAGGATATATATATATATATGTGTGTGTATGTATGTATCTATATAAATGGTTGTACATACGCGAAAGGGAAGTGAAAGGATCATGCGGAAGGAGAACAAACGTAGCTATACACACTGAATTGGGTGGGAGGTAACGCGGTGTATCATTAACGTGATTAATGTTGAAATAAATCAGAAGCTGCGCACAGCAACGCGCGGCAGTCGATAAATCTCGTAATTGCGGGATTATCATAAGTAAATAGGTAAAATCGATGCGCTGACATATCCAACTATATTGAGCACCTGTTACTGCAATATATCTGTATCTCTACTCCAAAATGAATTACCATACTTCCATCTTGTCTATCAAAACCCCAATACAACAATTCGTCAACAAAATTATCCATCAATTTAATTCTTCTCCTGCACAATCACAAAATCAATGAAATCCCATCTTGGTCGATCAGTAAATAAATACGACAACAAGCTAATCAGATTAATCATCACTTTCGCAACAAAAAGATAAAAAAAGTTGAACAATAGACCGAGACATCAATTGAAATCATCGGAATTAAATTGTAAGTTGAAATAATTAATAGAAATTCATTTGAGCACAATGACCGTGTGTGTCACATTGACATTCACATCGTTCTCGTATGTTCATCAATGCGCCAATGGAATTTAACGCGGCTCATGAGGCATCGGCATTGGATGCCAAACGACGCCCAAACATACTCAGAACTAGGGTCAAACACCGTAATATATAGATATGTATGCTATGTGTATATGTTTATACATAGAGATAATAACTGAAGTACATTGAACAGTGATGGCATTTAACTACCGAACATAGACAATCACCATTCGATGGAAACATAATAAGCGTTGCCAGTCTTCACGCTGTGAAGCAAAGCCTCAAGCTGATGCAGGTCTGAACGTGTTTGTAGATGATTTAAATATATCGGTGCATAGATGTGTTGATAAACATATAGATATTCTCAGAGGTTTAACGGGTGTGAGCTAATGAAGCTTGGGACAGTTAGGTACGATGTTAATTAAATGATATGATCATTAGTCATTACAGTGTCATTGTATATGGTTGGCAACAACTTGCTGGATATAAGCGACGCGTTATATACAGTTTACACATCGAAGGTGTCTAGGGACACTGGCCTATATGTAAGCGAACGTGTTAAACGTGCACACGACATGCAGTTGTGCATTCCGCACTATCCAACGAGTATGTGGAGGTCCGAGTCACTTCTGCTCTCACTCACTCACCTGTCCTCTACCGCAAAATTTCTATAGCACCAGCGCATAATGTTTCGCGTAAGCAACGATCGGATTAGAAGCGAATTGTGGCAGCGGTTTTGGGAACGATGGCGTTGGCTGACGATGGTCATCGGTTGTTGAGAGAGAGTAGGATATATTGATGGAGAGAATGGAGGGTCCAAGGGAGATAGTGAAGGTAAAGGAGGTGGAATACCAGGCACGGTGGTAGGCGAACAGGAGGAATTTAGATGCCGATCGAGAACGATCAAATGCGTCCCATTTCGAGGGCGATGGATTCCAATGACACCCAAATCACTACAGTATGTGAGATTGACTTGTGTCTATCAACCGATGAATCGTAGAGTGGATGCCATCATGTGCTAACATTCTTTTATTTTCTTGTTTTGTTATTTGGGTTTGCATTAATATGAGAAATTATTTGGTTTCGTTGAAGATTTTATGTTGAATTTAGAGTTGAAGGAATTTTTTTCTGGCAAGTTTCAACTCGTTTGTCATTTGTGGATTGTGTGGTGGGATGATGAGGCGTTGGTGAATTTTCTTGGTATGATTTCATCAGCAGTTTTATTTAATCATCACAACTGTCAGCTTACAAAAGTTATCGATGAGTTCAAATTCAAAATGAGAAGTCAGTGGTTAGCCAATTCTGAGTTGCACTTTCCACTTGGATGATGACGTTAATTATCACAATTACATGGTTTTAATTAGTGTTCAGTGTTATTGGTGGCTAGAGTTCAGTAAAATAGAACTCCACTCACTCAATCTCCATTTATTCCTTTTGCTCTTGTGAAACACAATAACTAACAGTCGATTGAGAAGTAGCCTAATTAACAAAACTTGTGTTCATATCTGCACGATGATCAAAAGTGTATGGATAATTGGCAATAATCATGTTAAATTAATTGACAAAATGTCCAGGTTTATCAATTCATCCTCAACAAAATAGAACTCACAACATGTTGGATCATTCGGCAAAAATCAAAGAATCCAACCCTGACATTCCTCATAATCAAGAATGAAACTACCACAATTACATATTTAATTTCACAGTAACAATGCAAATAATTTCGTCCTTTTTTTATCTTGTTTAATTTCTTTCGTCCATTGCCGAAAATGTCAATGAAAAGTAGAGATTCTCGTCTGCATCATGAGTAAACGGATAATCCTTTTGGAACATATATTCGGTAATGCGCAACCCACTCAAACGCACACTCACCCACACTCGTCAATATATATACACATACATGTACGTTATATACGTACAATTCACTGTTTCGTAATTTAATACACGCACGGAACTGGAGACAGTAATGGCTCGTAGGGTTTCAGGCTTAAAATTAAATGCGACTATCCGAGTTAGTAAAATTCCTAATTCGCACTGGGGGCTACCTATTCTACTTCTCTTGACTCTCTGCAATATACAGATATATAAAATAACGTAATGAAAAGGAGTGATGAAACGAAATAGGGGCATAACACTGCTACGACACAACGTATGTACTAGTACTCTCCATCGGCATTTTCGTATGACTACGGACATTTTTCGTGTGATCTTTCAGGGCTTCATAGTACATGTAATATACTTTCTATATCATACACAGTTGACCGCATTTATCCAATGATGGTGCGCACTGGACATGTTCCAAATTAAATTGAAAATGAAAAGGAGAGAGAAAAATAAATGAGAACTGGAAAAAAAAGGAGAGAGGAAAGATTAAGAGTGTGAAGTGAATAACGGAACGAATTGAAAATCTTTTTGCTTTTTTTTACTCACATTACATCTCAACTAAATCACACGACTTTCACACCGATGCTTTCATGTTTAACTAGTGAAAAATAAAAAATTAAATGGGGAGAAAAAATTACATCAACCATTATATAATTAATTAATCCGACAACTTGTTGAGATCGTGACCCGCATGGCTCCTCTTCCTTATTCATTTTCTCACTATCAACCGATGCGGGTATTTTCTTCGATCAACAATGATACACTCGTAACATGTAAATATAAATAATAAATTAGAAAACAAAGTAAGCCAATGTCCAATAACAAATGCCAAATGATAAACCAAATATGTGACAGTGTAACTGTTACCATTAAATCATTATCGCAAATTCTAATCACGTCAAGATAAATTTATTTGTCATGTGTATATGTATGTAACGATAGATTCCATTGTTGTAGATAATGCGAAAATGTTGTGTGTGCACAGGGTCACTGAGTAGAGTAGGCATTATGAAGCCCCATTCGTGCTCTCAACTTGCTATTTCACTATATGTCCTCATACATATTGTCTAAGGTTTCAATAACCTAATGAACCACCAAATACACATGAACACTCTTACACGCATGTAGACATACATAAATACATCTGTGTGTATACATGAAATGAACGGACTCATCTATACCCACATTCATGTGTTTCAACTCCAAAACTATTCCCATTTCTACCATGTCTGTAACATCGTTTATACCAAACAATTCCATTTCACATTATTACTTTGAATTTGTAGATATAATAAATTTTGTGTCCGCGGAGTTTTGATAATATGACAAAGTAGTGTAGTTTAAATCTGTTAAATATTTCACGTTGAATAAATATGAAAATTTGTATAAATTCTACTTTTTTTAGTATTTCATTACACATTCGAAATATTTTTCATATTATATAATAAAGTTACAATAATCACGTCATCATCGAGACATTTGTATTAATTAAATAAACAAATTGTGTTGATAATAACAATGCAGAATATTTTGTACAAACATTTTTTTTGAATTTTTAATTTATTCTCCAAAATCTCTGCAAGAAACTCCAAACTTTGTGTATCGCAATTTTGATAATCCCAAGTTCCTCATTTACTTTCTCATTTAAATTACACAAATGATTAAATATAAAATAAAATTTCAACATGAATTCAATCCCATTATAAAATTGTAAATTAATATAACTTAAAAAAATCTTAAAGACACAATTTCCAAGTATTTCACGTATCAGATTCACCAAATGTCCGATCATTAGTTAAAGCAATTGAATTAAAATATTTGATTGGCAAAAAGACACGCCATGAGTGTATAACTACATAGGTATATGCAACATATATACACAGAGACAGAAGTAACACATCCTCTACCACCATATAACGACTGTATATTGTCGGCTTCACCAAATTTGAAATGCTAAACAGCAAATACAGCCTAATGAACACGTACGCTCGCATCGATGTCCGAGTAGGTAGCAATATATATATATATATACATTTGATACGACCGCGTGTGCGTTCAACACATTGCGTTGTGTATATTTGCGTCAAGTTCCAACGTATAATTGATTCATTCTTCACACAATTCTTAATTACACAATAAATAAATAAAATTTGTTGTGTACTGATTATCAATATTTGTTGTGTCTTTGAAACACTTCGTCACAATTGTTATAATAAAAAATATTAAATTGTTACATACAATTGAAAGAGAATAAAATGGGGAATTTAATAATTTTGCACTGTCGAAATTTGAGAATTTGTTTATAAATGTTGACGCACAATGGCAGTTTGTAATTTTATTAAGTAAAATACGATCAGATGCTCCTGTGTTTTTGTGTGTCGATTGAAAATAAATCGAATCGCAGTGTTGCTACTTCATCGATAGTGGTTTATATCTGTGTGTTGAGTATGTATTGAATATAAAATATATATTTTATATATGGAGGTAAAATTGTGGATATAGACACACAAAACAGAGGGAAAATCCCCTCGAGCTTTCTTCCATCCTTTAAAATGCGGTTTTGCATCCTGTTTGTTATACGACGAGGACGGTAGGGGACTTGTGCACGAGTTTTTACAATAAGCATCAATATTTATATTGCATAATGCATCTGTAATTGGTGCGCGCGCGTTCGCGCGCGTTTGTACAGTCTATTTGTTCTGATTTTGTAATTCCATGAAAATTTATGAACCGATAGATATTATGAAGAGCTAAATTCAAAACCATCAATCATGTATACATACATACTTAATCTGTGACAGGAAAAAAATTGTTATGAATATATGGGGGTTGTACGAGGGATGATTTGCTTTGTTCTATATTTATTGACACTTGAAGAATGTGGAAAAAAATGAGAAAGAGGAAAAACGATGACGATTTGATTGATAAATAACGAGAAATTCACATTACTTTTATAAGTACTTGAAAAATTCTTGAATAATTGAAAAAACTGACAAATTTTCAATATTTTTCTTCATTGCTATTTCTGAAATTTACTCTAAATTTTTACACAAAAATCTCTTCATCATTTTTCGATGTGAACAAATTTCACAGTGAATGAAGGGGTGGAAAATTCAAACTGACCAAAGTCGAATGTAAATTTCTAGTCAAATCCTTTATACATACATACATTACCTGTATAAATTGATATGATGTGTGGCAGATGCCTTTTAGACCTAAAATCTTTGGCTGATATTTGTATTCAAACTTTGAGTGCTTTTCTCACTGCGTTTTGCGCCCCAAAGATTTCGTATGTATTTACCGTCGCTTCAACTCGGACAAACTGACCACACACGTTTCATATATACATCACTCACCATTTCTCTTCATTCACATTTCTTTTCTTTATCTCATTCACTACTATCTCACTTTAAATTCTTGTATAGAAAATTCAACTGACGATTCGGACAATTTTCGTTGAGATATCGTCAGTGATTCAGAGCCACTCAAGCGCCAGTTAAATTTATCGACAACCTGTATAAAGCACGTGTTTACTTTACAATATAGATAAATGTGTGTGTTTGTACATGTGTATGAATGTAAAAGGGACGCACCCAATAGCAACGACGAGTTGTAGTAATCCATATAACGCAAGGAAGGCAAGATGACCACCACTCTGCTTTTGTATTTGTCCGCTTACCAATGTACACATCTACATAAATACATTTTGTGCATAGGTGTGTGTGTGTGTGTGTGTGTGTGTATAACTGAGATGAAGATGTAGCGACCCTCTTGGTGTAACATCGTCGATCTATACCGTCGTTTCAACTTTCCATTTACCCACCATCCTTCACTATCCCGTCTCAAATGCCACAGCAATATTACATGAATTTTAAGTATCAAACATACATGAGATGTTACATCAGAAATATTTACCCTCTTTACGTCATCGTTGTAAGAAATATTTGATGTTTATTCAGATCTTACATTTAATGTAGGGAAGTGGAAAATCATCTACGTGGTTGTGTGAGAAATAATTCTCAGTATTACACTCAGGAAAAATCACATCTGCATTTTTTCCAATGTGTGTTCAGGGGATGAAAGATGATTTGATATTGTGAGAAGATGATTATTCAAATTTTTATTTGCAAATTTATAAAGACGTGATGGTTTTGAAGAAGTGGAGGATGCTGAAGAGCTTTTGGTGGTGGGAAAAATTTTTATTTTGTTGGAGAATGGAGGGATAAGTTGGTTGTTATTGGGGATGTTTGAAAGACAATTTTTTGAAGTTCTTCTGACTTGGATGTTCATTTTAAATCGATTGGGAGAGGGAGAAGATGGATCTTGGAATTAAATTGGAAATAACTTATTGCATGGGGTAAATAGTGAGTTTGGATTGATGAAGGAAAGCGTGTTGAGTATATGGGACATAGTCCGTGATGGTGAAGAGGAGTATAAGGACGAGGTAGAATATAGAAGTGCTACGTCGTTGTGTCCGGTGTGTCTCGGCGTGCAACTCACCCTGGACGATTGTGGCTAGTCACAAGAGGGTGGAAGGAGATACGAGAATGGTTGAGGAGGTATATGTATATTATGTTGGTTGGATAGTTGAAGAGAAACTGCGCTGAGCTGATGGAGAGACAGAGGGGAAAGATGAAAATGGTGAATGTGGCGGGGAAGAAAGGGGGATGTTTTAGGTCCCTTGTACATGCGGGGCAAGCTTCGGACTTGAGAGATCAATAAACGACCCTCCAACCTGGACATTGCTTCCCCTTTCATCTCCAAACTCACACCCCCTCTTGTCTCTTGGCTATTTCTCATCATCATCGTGTATGGACATTGAGAAATTGTGTCTTTACCTCACGACAATTTTCTAACTATGCAGACTTAGTCTTTGCAAAACTTTGCATTTAATTTATTTATTTTTATTTCAGTGGTTTTCGCATTAACATTGCCAACAAATTTAAATTGGACTCTGATTTTTTATTAATAAGGAAATTTTATTAGTTTGATAAATTGATATTCGATAGAATTTATTTGAATTGAGTGAAATTGATTGTCTTTGATGAAATTGTTGAGTAGAATTTGTCTGCTTATGTGGAGATTTATAGGAAATTCCACAATGCCATGATAAAAATATTTCTTCCGCCATTTCATGCATCTACTTTCATATAACACAGATATCAATACATGTTTATTGCTTCTTTATTGATTATGTATTACTTCTTTCTCTATACCATGACTGACAGATTTCAATTTATCATACAGCATATGAAAATTTTTTATCAAGCAAAAAACATTACGGGGATTTTATGTACAACTCGAGATTCACAATCATGATAAAACCCTTTTTTCACTGCGATATATATTGATAACAATTCATGGAGAAAAAAACGAAATTTATAACCTGTGTCGAATCACACCAGAAATGCATGACGAAGAAATGAAAAATGAACTTTGCAATGTCTTGAAAAAACATAAATTTCATTCCATCCAAGTCAAACATCATTCACGATTTAATTTCACCCTCTGTCCATATTCACTTCTAATTGTCAAAGTCATCGAAATAGTTAAAAATTACCCAGCAACAAATAAACCAACCCCATATAATTTCATCCCCATTTGAATGAAACAATTTCCCATCGCTAATTATCTTACATGACAAAATCAAATTGCCCAGTTCTGTTCAATTGCTCATGAGAGAATAAAAGAACAAGTCAATAAGTACGAAAGAATTCTAAACGTCGTGAAAAGAAACAAAAACAGAAGTAAATAAATAGGGTGGAAAAAAACGAAAAAAAATATGAATGCAAAAAGCGTATTATAAAGTGAAGTGACAGAGATTCCACACATATATCGACTATATCAATAGATATACAGGTGGTAAGAGTTCAGGGTGAATATACAACTTGTGCTCAGGGGATTGAGAGGTGGAGGAATGACAGGGAGTTTGGGACTTTTACGGTCTGTGTTCACCATGGTAGAATTGGGTGGCGCAATGTGCGGTGTGAGAGGAGAATGTGGCAAGGTTTGCGGATGCCGCGAGCAACTGGTGGTGGAAAAACACCCTCGCTCGCGCACACCTACCCCCTATTCACTTTTATATACATGTATATACACTAACACAGACGTCTCCCTTTTGCCACGCTCACTCGGCACCATCACCCTCTGTTTCCCATCTCCTCATGTTTCGCTCGTCGTTTCTCTATAGCCCCGTGCACATTCCACGACTCAAAGCGACTGCAATCCTTCGAGCTTTATGAACACATAAACGCCAAAGTATATAATGCGCATTTATATAAAGTACATAGTGTATGATGTCTGTAGAATGAATGAGAGTAACGTTAAATGTTTTCGTCTTTTCTTCTATTTTATTCTGTGCTCACTTTCACATATTTTATTGTACCTGATTATCATTTGTCAATTGCTCTTTTCTATTTATTTATTTTTTCTCTATTGATATTGTTCTTATCAACAAGTACAGAGAATTTATTCCGAATAATATTTAGCACGACGGATTAATAAATATTGTAAAGAAAAAATGTTTTGTCGATTTCGAATTGAATTTGATAAAAATTCGATAAATTTTTCGTGTAATTTTCATTGTTCTCTTCAACGATTAATAAATTTTTTTGATGCTTTTTTATTCGTTGTATTCCATGGGGTTTTTTAATTGTGAGATGAATTGAATCAAAGTCTCAGATGTAGAATTTACTTTTTTTTCCCCACATTTACCGCGAGCGTAATTAAATCAACATTATGGTGTATAATTAAAAACGAAAGTATATAATGAGGTATGAACAAATAAATGAAGTGAATTGTGAGGGAAATATGATGAGAGTAGAAAATAAAGGATTATCCGGTTCTCTTTCGAAAATGAAAATCCAGACGCGAGCGCCTAATTCCCGGCTGTTCATTAGACCTCGCAATATTCACAGCCTAATCCCTCAGATCAGTGGGCCGACGCTTAAGCCATCATTAAGACTCGAATAATTCAAGTTAACAGCAAATGCCGCGTGGGGTAATCTCCATTTGCATTTTGCTGTTTACACTTTATGTGTATATGTGACTATGTGTACATGAGTATGTGAATGCATTTGTGAATGTTGATATAGCTGTCCACGTTGACGTGAGAGAAAAAAAAACAAATTTTCGTCCACGCGCAATTTTTTTAAATCCACATTGCCAATTTACTTGATAAACTTCGACCATCCATCTGCCTCAAATCATCAACCACGAAATGTTGTAAATATTTTTCTTTTATTTAAACTTTATGAAAAACAAATCAGAGACAAGAAAAAAAATTGTACGACAATTCTCAATTCGTCCTATTAGTTCACTTAGTTTTATGTGATGAAGAATGCACGAAATAGAACGGAAAAAAGAAAATTAAATGCAGGAGTGTGTGGACTATCGAAGTAATTCCAATGAAAGCTTCGCAATTTTTGTTTATTCCAAGGCAACGTGAGATTTTTCAAAATTAAATTCATCCACTTTTTTATATCCAACAATTAATTAATCCATAAATAATTTCTTCCTATTACCATCACAATAATAAAAATAAAACTAAAAATTCAATCACCCGTTCAAATTAATGAAACAGCAATTGAAATAGTCGTGAGTATTGCAATGTAGATATATATCTATACAATATACATCCAGGTTTATAACAAACACGACGATGACAGTTGTTGAATCTTAGATACGAGAGTTTAGTGAACGCCGATGCGAACAAGCGACCACAGAGAGCTTGAACAAGTAGAAGGAGCCGGGTGAGCTTTTCGTCGAAGGGTTGCAGAAGAGATAGAGTCTCCTGGTCCAGTATACAAGCGAGACGTTGGGTGGACGGGCAAATACAGGCTATGCATAACAATCGATCTCTCCGCGTTGAAAACTATGTAGGGGATGTTGAGAGAGGGCGGTGGTCATTACGTTGGAGAATAGCCGCGAGCATCAGTGAGGAGAAGGTGGCGGTGGTCGTCTGAAACCCCAAAGAGGAGAGACAGTTGTGCGCGGGGGAGGATACAGACGAACGATGCTGTGTTGACTTCGTATATATATCTATATATTTATATTAGAGTTGGGGTTTGAGAAGAGGGAACGATCCTTGTCCGCATAGACCCCACACCCTTCACTGAAACAAGATGAGCTAAGTCTGTAGAGATAGCCACTACAGCCAACACCCTATCCGATGTCCATTTCTCTCCCCTCAATATAATGTGTCGGTTACTATTGCTTCACTGGATAAAATTTTTTAATAATTTACAAAACACAATAAATTTAAACAAAGTCAAAAAATAAATTTATTTTTGCTGTGAGAAATTTTTGTCAAACATTTTCAATTTTAAATTAATTTTTCAAGTAATCGGATTTATTTGTGAAATTTATTCCCAATATTTGGATTTAATTTCGTCTGTTGGATTGATGAAGTTTTTTTCATGTTGAGTGACTTTTAATTTTTTATTTGTAGTAAACACACACGGATATTTGCAACGTTTGATAGAGAATTGTTTTGATTTGATTGATGAAGTTTGATTAATGAAATGAATTTATTAAGGGTATAAAAATGAAGGGTTGTCTTTTCTTTTGTTGGTGATGTGTATGGTGTAATTTCTACAAAGCACGTAGCTGCTACACGACGTGATGTGCGCCGACCGTGACTCGAGTGAGACAGAATCATCAGTCAAGCAGCATTACGGAATTTGCATGTTATTTACTTTCGAGCCACCCGAGTGCATTTATTCGGATTATCCCTGAAATAAACTATACAAGCCCAGTCAGCTACGTCAAGGCCGTGCGCGTATCCTCAATTCTGTACAGTTGGACACACTGTTAACATATAACGCAAGAAACCAAACAAGAATAAACATAAAGCACAAATCCTAGAAGAACAAATGAGCGGTCTGACGTTTCTTCACTTTATGTCCAACATTGTCATTTGTAAAATGAGAGCTCGAAAATTTTGATGGAAATATCTTCCTCATTGTCAATTTGAAACCTTTAAATTCATAAAATTTTTTACATAATTTTTGAACAAAAAAATTGAAAAAAAATTTGATGATAGAAATTTAAAGTCTGTTGAACAATCGTTTTCGACAATTTATTTTAATTCGTTGCGAAAGAGGGAAAAATTCATCGATAGAATGTTTTTTTGTTATGAAAAGAAGTGGAAAAAGGAATAATTTATCAAGACAAAAGTAAATAAATAAATGAATATAATTTCACTTGGTAATGTACATGCAGTAGTCAACATAGCAAATTTATGGCAAAAATTCCAGCCAATTAAGTCGACGAACATCGAATTTCCAAGTCATAACATAAATATGTAAACCCAAACGGGCTCAACTATATACACGACAATCTTTTACTCTTCTCTTACATAAATACCATATAAAGTATCGCTTGTCCATCAATGTCTGCGGCGTCGTGCAATGCGCTCAACGATTTAACCATTTGCTTTATAGTCAATGTGAATTCATGCGGTCTCTGATGAAACGTTCACTTTAAAACTATCTTCAATGCGTTATCATATATACATATATACACATGCGTACATATTCGATTAATGTCCTGAGCATAATTCTCTTCGTGTCCTCCATTTCTTTCTTTATATTCGTCATGCGCAACTCATTGCGCAATTTACAAACGAGAATCGTTACAAAAATATTTCATTCAAACGATTCTTTTCCCTTTTATCGACCAACAATACTGTCGTATAAATGTCATCATGCCATTACTCTATGTATGTATATACAGATATGTACATCTATATAAATTTATATATATGAGCTTTGCTGGCTCTTAATTTCCGTAAAGTCTACCGACTCTCATGCTGTCCACGTCTGTCCCCTTTTCACTGGAATGTAATTAATGTTTAGCATCTGCATTATTTGTTTAGTTTCATTTCATTATCTTGAGGGTGATGAAAAAAGAGAGAGGGTTGCGAGTGATTTTATGCAAATACATTGCAAGTGGAAAAATTTTGCATCCCCCATTTTTTTTTGCAAATTCGATTTATTTTTTCGTCATTTGTCTGATGATTTTTGCAGTGAGAGAATTATTTATTTAATTTATTTGATTAGAATGTTTTGTTGAGTATTTTATTAACTTTTTATTCCTTTTGAAATATTTTTTTTTCTGCTTTTAAGATCATTAAATTAAACCACCTCCTTAAAGTCTGCATTAAAGATTAATAAATGTCATTCATAATTCATTATACCTTTGTATTCATACGGATATTCATGTAGATATATAAACTCATTAATCCTTTGATAAACTGCATCTCATTATATTATATTAGCCCATTATATTGCATAGGTATAACCTTATTTACCGCGACGTACAAATATATTAAATTACTTGAAATATTCATAATTCTCAACGTATAATGCGAACTTTTATAGAGATGCACTTGGTAAATTTCTGTTTATTCTTGACACAGCTATGATAAATGCACAATTAAATTACAAAAGATACACCAACGATGCATAATAATCAGAATTGAATTTACACCGTAAAAATTATTTCTCTATTTCATCATCAACAAAAAAAAAATGATCTACCATAATCAAAAAATTCAATTCCACCCCAAACCTCCTTCAATGTCCATCAAGAAAATGCAACAACACATCGACTCTTTGATTCATTTGATCAATTACAAAGAAAAAAATTTAAAAACGTCAGTGACATTTTTCACTTTTATGAAATTCATTAAAGTAAAATCACCTTGAGAATTGAAATCAAACCGTCGAGGTTCTTATCATAATTACATACACATCTATATTTTACAATCTATTTTACATATATACAGATTTATGTGTGCGTGTCTATCAGATAAAAGAAATAAGAGGGGGAATATATAACAGAGGTGGGGGAAAAGCAGGCGTTTGTCGTAGCCGACGTTAATGAGACACATTCACAAAGTTTGTCTCACGGTGAGACGAGTCGATTGTATGGAGAAAATTGGCTTTTCAATTCTCGTGGCCCTGCCACTACTCTTCCCCTTTCTCGCTCTGCATCTTTCTCTCTCCCTCATTCAGTTCCTTTCTCTATTACTCTTGCACCCTCTCTTATACTCATATCCCCACTCCGGAAACTTACAGCGCGATATGACAAAGTTCGGATGAATTTAAATCCCAATGTGAGCACCCGCGTTTGCCACTGTGTATGTACATATTGGAATACATATGTTTGTATATGTATTACGACTTCATCCCCTTGGTGAATAAGGGATGTGTGTGTGTACAAGACTTGTCTTCACTTCGTAAGAGCATCGCAAGTTCTAAATGTTTTATCAATATATCACTTGATAATAAATGTTTAAACTAAAAAAAACTTTCTCGTCGGTGTAAATGAAAAATGAAAATTAATTTTCACCCCCCGGACACAGAAATAATTAATTTTTTTACGTTAAAAATATTTTTATCAATCATACAGCGCTGTAAAAATCCTCCCCTACATCATTTATTATTAATTTCCTTCATTATCATCCTCTAATCAATACATCCAATACCAAAAATGTGAATTAATTAAAAAACATGTCATGAAACATCAGCGTAGATATAAAATTAAAAAAACTATTCACAAATATGCACACACAAATACAGATATATTTATAAATTAATATTTATATACATGTTGGAATTTACGGGGGTATTTTTTTATTATCCGGGTTTAATTTAAGCGGCGTTAGTCGCTCCGTCACGGTTCCAGGTGTGAATTAAGCATACACAAGCTCAAACTCTTTCTCCCTCTCTATCTCATTCCCTTTATGGTAACAATGCTCGGGCATAATTAAATGTGTGTTATAATAAATGCCCCCATGAGTACGAAGTAAGCATAAAGCGTCACATATATCTATATGAATACATATCTATATCTACTTTCAACAAGAAAATGAAACTGCCACAACTGTGCGGTGTGGAATGAGTTACATTTGGTATATTTTACTTACAAACTCTTCACACCCATACATAAATATTTATGTAGATAAATATCATTCATAAATGTATAAATAAATATTAAATCGTATGGAGAACCTTTCATGTTTATTTGTTTCGTTAATTTTTGATAGAGCTGTGAAGAATTGAAAGAAAAAAATCTGACTACTATAAAAATATTTGTTGATGAAAGAAATTTTATTTCTTTTTTTGTTAGGTATTTATGGACGTGGTTGGATATTTATTTTGTATTCAATGACCATTTATTATCAATTATATCACAGTGGATTGTCGGAATTAATTTCACAAGACGTATTTAGACTTTGCTTTTATCTAACTCAATCTCTCCCTATTTTATTCTCGCTCGTTTCAATATGACTCGATATCATTTATTGTTACGCAATAATTTCAGGCCTACGCAAATTGTCATTGAGACAATAATATATTATGACAATACTTACGTAAAATTTCACATTGAATAATGTGTTTCATCGTAATCGAGTCATTGATATCTTATAAAACAATAAAAATATTTATAAATGAGTCAACTAATTTTAGAATTATTATGTGTTTGTGTGTCGGAATAAATTTTATTTTCAATTGCAAATCACTGAACAATGAAGTCGATCGATTTCGTGAATTTATCCATCACGATAATGTTTTATGTGAACAATGTGAAAATAAAATAATGAAGAACAAGAATAAATTTCTGACAATAATTCAATTAACGAGACTTTTTATTTTTAATTACGATCGTATGAAACGTTTGGAAATTATCACGATGGAAAAATCTAAATAAAGATAGGAATAAATTGTAGATAAATTTAGTTTCACTTGTTTTAAAGTATAATGAAATATTGACGGGAGCCCAAACATTTCTCCACCTCTGCCGTGTCTGACGCTTCTCAAACCCATAGGCAAAATATTTTGCATCAGGTTATGCGCGAAAGTTAAAATTTATGCTCGGTTGTTTATGATCACCGAGTGATAAGGGATCTACGGGTGCATGACAAATGATACCATAATGAAAAGTGAAAGATACTGTACAGAGTGTATACACTGGCGCATAAATTTCAATGATTTAATGCGCAACACACGTGTCGTGTATCCTCATTGAATAGAGATCGATAAAAGTCCGGTAGGTCACGACACTCATTCGCCAGATATATTCATACATATCAATATGTATTTGCACACGTATAAACCATCAAACGAATAAAAAAAAACACAATTATTTACGTATATGTACATGTATGTGAAATTGAGGGGTAAAACATCCAATCTCTACCATCGAACAGTGATTTATCCATCACCACTGATAGACACAATCGATAAACAGATTTTGCTACTCGACAATCTTTCGTCGTGTGTGACACGTTCAAGATAAAACCTGAACATAAAAATGCATCAACATTCTGCTATAAATTCCGTAGTTTTTGTTTCGAATATCAATCATTTACAACAGACGACGACTGAAAATGATTTAAAAACAATTTTTATTCATATACGAATGAAAAAGGAACGAAAAATTAATTTTTATTCATATTTTAACGAAAAAAAAATTGTCATTTTTATTCAGTAGTTCAATATTGAATTGAAAAAATATTCAAAAAGCAACAAATTGGTAAAATTAAACAATTTTTTATGTTTTTGAAATCATGAACTGATCCCACAATATCAAAAAAAATATTTTCTCTCATAAATTCGTAAATTTTGCACCACAATAAAATTTCTTCATCTCTTTATGATACCCGAAACGATAAATTGAAAATGCAAATATTAATTTCCGTGATTAAATAAATAATGCCAAGTCCATTACACATGAACATTCAGTGTGATATTTCAGCAGAGAACAATACTAAAACAAAGATTGCTGGTAAGCCATCGATCCACGTCGAATATAATGGAAGTAACGTTATATAGATGTACACATATATATATAGAGATATATAGGGTTGGAAAGGTTAGGTAGAGTGTGCTTAGGTGTTACAATGATTATCCGAGAAGGACAGCGCGAAGTAATTATGCTCGGGCCGATAGAATCAGTGCGCGAGTAAGCAGGATAGTTGTATACTTTGCAATGAAGATCGAACGAAGAGATGTGAAAAGGGGTCGGTGCGCGCACATCATGGTAGTTATGTATATATATATTCGCGGAGCATGATGGGGTATAAGTAAGAGAAAGAAAGAGAGAAAGAGAGAATGCCAGAGTGAGAGTAACACAGTGGGTGCACAAGACCCTCATCGCGCAACCCAGGCGTTTGTAATTACTTCGAAGTGAGCTGCTTTCGACTTCTAAAGCCTCGGAAACTTTGAAATAAATAGGGTTTCTCTTGCGCGATTGGCTTTATCAATTGCAATACTTTATATATATATATATA
>JABMBR010005048.1:0-18596 GCA_018881525.1 Meteorus sp. PSUC_FEM 10030008
TATAATTTTATTCATAATTAAATATATGATATAATACATTTATTCAAATATGAGTTTCAATTTCAAAATTGGTTGGCAATGGAAGCTACTTATCTTTTTCTTCTTCGTCGTCTTCTTCTTGTTGATGCTCAAAAATGTTCAATTCATTGTCATCATCTTTATCGTTCATATTTATCTCCAAACCTTCCAAAATTTCAGGGTCGTATGTGGTTTCTTCATCGAGATTACTGGGCTATAGTGGAGTGTTGAGGCGAGCTTGTCCATTGCACTGGCTACAAGCTGAAGAATACATTTATGATGTCGTTTCCACCTGAGATATAACTAAAATATATAATCCAGAATTAATAATATACTATAGTTACATCAAATAGTTAAATCTAAATAATTAGTAAGTAGTACATGAATGAACAATAATTAGTATATAAATAATGAGCATGGTTTAATACTTATAATTTTTGAGTAAGTAACTGACTTTATACAACGTACTGATAACCGTAACTCACGCTTGACCTTGCATAAGCCCATATGTGACTGAACGCTGCGCACTGTTCGCGCTCTACCCCAAAAATGGTTGGTTGTAGAAAAAAAAGTTTCCACAAAGATTATAGAGAAATTTATACTCTACTTTTCTAATGAATACTAATCTCATTTTACTGATAGGAACCGAAATATTCGCGAAAAATCGATTTTGATGACTTTTGACCTTTCATATCTCAAGACGCGGACACGATAGCGATGGTGACTTTCCAAACAATATTTAGAACAACAAAACAAAGGTTTATACCAATTCTCAGCTCATTATCTTTCATTCCGAGGTGAAACTCCTAATATGACTGGGCTATAAGCCGTGTACGGTTATTAATTCATTTTCTTCCATAAATCATATTCTGACATAAATGTTTGGGATCTAGCTCGTTCTGAATGTAAGACTTGGTAATTGGAATGCTAGCATTATTGTCGTTTCTAAACTAGATTCTCTAATTGAGAAGTCAGAGAGAAGTTCAATTCCAGCTTCAAAGTACTATACAGGGTGGGCCTCAACTCGAAGACACAAAGCACGTGACGTTATAGTCGGGAAAAAAAATATAAATGATGGCGTTTGAATCATTTTCCTATCTTGATTCCTGAATTCGTTATAACTTTTTAAGAATTCGCCATTCTCATATACAGATATTGTTGTGAAGCGGGAAAAGCAAGGAATTACGGGTTGAATATCACCATTATTGCGTGGGACACCCCAGCACATCATGTAACAAGTATAAATAGCAAACAGCCACTGCTATTGGCCAATTTTCAAAAAGTTATAACAAATTAAGGAATCTAGATGGGGAAATGATTCAAACACTATTATTTTCATTTTTTTTGCTCTATATCGTCACGTGTTTCGTGTCCTCGAGTTAAGGCCCACCCTGCATATGAGAATCACCGCACTTCATCATTAATGAAGTCTCCCGGCTCCTTTCATCAATGCTTCACCAGTTCATGAGTATGGTGTATTCGGTGTATTCTCTACTCCCACATCCGTTCACGTTTGCGTCATTATCCTTAACTTGGATACTTTTTTCATGATTCGGGTTTGCATTCCAGTCATGCGATGAACGGATCTCGACATGACTACTTTTTTCTTTTTTAGGATTCTATTCTGTTGACTTTTTGATAAATCCTCGAACCGCTTTTTAGGAGGCATCTTTCTATCAAAAATGCCTGTGATAAAGAAAAGCTTATGATTTTATGCATATATATTAGTTGATATTTTAATTTTGGCTAACCGCGAAGAATGCAATACTTACTGATCTTCCTTTCAACGATAACTTGAAATAATTAAATCGTTATAACCAATAAACTATATTTTAAACGTTTCAATTTATCATATCATTAATACGACAGAACTCATTTATTCGAGGTTATGAAGACATATGTTCAATGTTTATTTCCTAAGAAAACTAGTACGCATGCGCTTTGATGATATGAAGCGAAGATTTATCATAGATATAGATAAGATATCACATTGAATGTCGAAAAAAATAATCTTGATTTGTTATCTGATAGATGTCAGACTTTCGAACACGATCGGATATCGATAATATATCAATTAGATATCATGTGGAATATCGGAAGAAAAATATTTATATTTGTTGTCTGATAGATTTCGGACTCCCGAACTTGAGAAGATATCTCAAATAGAGAATCTTAATAATATCTTTTCGAATCTAATGCTGTCCTTATCTCTGCAATTCACTATCATTGTACAGTAGTAATAGTAACTAAGTTATAAAAGATAGGAAACATAAGAAAAACAGGGAGTACATAACTACTTCAAATTTTACCGAAAAGGACTCAGGTTCGAGATGATTCATTTGGTCACCAAACATATCCGCAGTTGTGAGATAGGAAGAAGTAAGTGATAATACGAAAACAATGAGATGAGACAAGAGGCCCTCGTCGCAATGTTTGAATTGGAGTAAAAGTACAATGAAGTTCTGAAAAGTAGTTTTTACTAAGCACTGATGAAGTACCTACTTGATCTATTCAACCTGCTGACAAAGGGTTCGTCATCAAATCCCGTTTCACCATAGAATTACAGCATATAAATAGTTAATGTGAATCTATTAATTTTTGCCTCAAGTCGAACATTGTAAGTTATCATTTCAGTATAATTATGAGTAAAGGTGATGTGTTGTCTAAAATACAATAAAAAGTTTTCTATTGCTGCATCAGAGAAAGTTTGATGAATATTTCCATCTCAGATATTAGACACTTTTTTGATACAATAACGTAGAATTCATTTTTCTGTAACATCTTATCTATCGGAAATGAGGAAGAACACATTTTTGCCTCCTGTGAGGTCTTTTTTCTGAACTCAGAGAGAACTCTCAACTGTGATTTCAGACTCCTACCTGAAAAGAATTCCGATGTCCAAATCTTAAATATGGGCTCTCCGAGAACTCTTCATATTACGGTCTAGGTAGATAGGAGAATGGTGATAAATTCAGATAAAATTCTCTTAGAAATAACTCATTATGTTTATTCGGGAACAAACATGATTACATTACGCCAAATGCTGCTATCTTTTCAGATTTTTTTACTGGTCGGGGCTCCGATATAACCGGAAAATCCACACAGAGAGAATATATATTCATCCATAGAGTATTCACAACATGTATTGAGTCATTGACGAATGCTCGTTCCACCATTGAATTTCATTCTCTATTTCCCGTAGAAACATTGGGAATCTGATAGCTATGACATCGAGTCGACGTTCATGATTAATGAATTTATGTTTGACTGTGTTAAATATAAGATACAAAATAATAAATGCACAAGTTAGCGATCGATTCTAAATCACTCGTGGATTACTACCTGGACGATGGCAATAGCCCGTGTCCCTTTGCCCTGAATATTGGGGAAGATGCGTGTTACATCTTGGACTTCCGAAAACTCCCTCTTGCTCTTCCTGAATATTCACCTATGAACTTAATAATTGACAAATATGGAATGTAACCAGGTGAATAATTATTGGTTTTACAGTAGAACCTCAATATCTTCCGCTCGAATCTTTTTTTGAATACGGAGGATACATGGATGAACTCTTGATTTTCCTCTTCATCTTCGAACATGTTTGAACTTAAATAATTTCATATATACGCACCAATACATGAGTATTTCACACAGATCTTTCTTCATTATCTTTTATTACGGGTTTTGACCTTTTCTTGATTTTCTTCCCTCGGCCCGAAAGCATGGGAGGAAATTGAAGTTCTACTGTAATTAGTCAGATAGACAAAATGTTTATAGAACTCAGACGTACGAGCGAGTTCACTTTTGGTCTAGAAGAATGATAAAATAATGAATAACAATGTGGACAATCCATTAAATAAACATTCTCAGATCCAATTGAACGTTTATTCAATTTATTTACCTGGTTGCTATTCGTCATTTTTCACGTATGAATTCTGGATGTGTTTTTACCTATTGCTTCCAACCAAACATTTCATTCGAAAAGTCTAAGGGTGATTCAATCATTTTTGACTTCTCAGTCATATCTTCCAGTAATCTCAATTTAATTCACGAAATCAAGAGACAAATTAATATCATACCCTCGCAACTTCTAGTCCATTCTGAAAACACTCTGCAATCAGAGTGGGAATTGATTCTTTCTATAACCATGCTGTTTCCAGAGTGTTTCCAGAGTGGATACATATTGAGAACAGAGCCTTTCCAGAGTGGATACGTATTGGAACCATAAAATATTGGAAGTGGAAACACACTGGATACATAGTGGATACATGCTGAAAATAGAGTAATTCCAGAGTGAATACATGATGATACCACATATATGTATTCACAGTGAGAACAAACCGGAACCAGAATATATCCAAATTCCCCCCATGAATCCGGGCTATTCGATTCGGGTTCTACCAATTCGAGCTCTCCTAATTATCCTTGTTACGTGATGTGTAGAAGGGTTCACATAATAATTGATGCGTAACTCCCCTTGATAACCAATTTACAGCATCATAACGATAGGAAAACTGTTTGCTGTATGATGGACACTGTGGCTTGATAGATATCGAGTTAATTAATACTGAAATTCGTTTGAACTGAAAAGCTCGATTGGTTGAAGGGCAGTGGCTAACCGACATATAGTCGGGGAGGTTCTGGATCTGAATTCCAGTCCAGGCGATTCGACTCAGAGAAAAAAACGGGGACGTGTTCTGATAAGATTTTTTTTGGTTCTGGTATGAATTTATTCAAAGTACATTTTGATTGAAATATGTATCTACCCTGGTTACATTCTGGATCAATAATGATTCTACAATGGTTTCGGTATGTATTCACTTTGGATACATAATAGACAAATGTAACAAATGCATACTGGAGACGCTCTGGAATCAACATAATTAAAGAAAGTTTTCAGAATGTTTCCAGAGTGTTTCCAGACTGGAGTAAAGGTCACGAGGGGGTTCGGAAAATTTATCTCAATACATTCAACCATCGCGTATCATTTTCAACTCATCGAAGTAATTATATCTTTCTCAGTTGAACGCATAACCTCTTTCACGATTCTGAACTATTTTCTTCGGATTAGGCATAAAAAGTGAAATTAGCTCGTCTAACGTAACGATAGCAATAGCCATAGTCTCCCACATTTCTCACATTTTTACTGAATGTCTTACGGTTAAAGGCAGCCAACATATTGGCTCTGGAATCACTTCAAAATATATCCCGAAAACTTGGTTAAATTGGATGTAATTTGTGGTGAGGTCTGTGGAGTCTATTATAAAATATATGTCATCGCTTCAATTAGCCGCAATCAACTGTGAAAGTAGTATGAATATTCAGTTCTCAAAACATGCGTTCGTGAACGGGGAAATGGTGTCAATCATTAACTTGAACTAATTTTCGATTTTTCAATTTGATTCCATTTTCAATAACATGATAGCTCTAAAATTAGAATATGAATTTCTACAAAGACGGGCATAAAACGTTTTCCGCCTGAATGATGGCAAGCCGCGAATATACTAAAGTATTCAATCCGACCATGATCAATCGTCCATACACATCGTCCACATCAAACGAGCAGTATATGAAGTATTTCCATGAGTTTCGACTTCTGATGGTGCAACTTGTTTCATGTAAAAACGTGAAGTAATCGATTCCGCACGTGATTGAAATTCGGTACAATTATCAGATATCAGAGAATTCATCAAGACTGAAACATATAGACCCCAACTACAGTCATCTTTATCTACACAAACTTGCAGTCGCACTTCAAATTTCAATATAAAATTTCGACATCCGATTTCAAAGTTGTTATTCGAGTAATTTAACAATTAGGTTTCTGAAGGATTAATATAACCTTCCATATGCAATATTGTTAAAACATGAACTTTGCATGAAATTTGGAACCGCTCGGGTGTGAAGGAACTATGAAAAGAGGTCCACAAAAAATAATAACAATGTAAACGTCAAACGAATAAGTGTTTGCCTTTTTTATGACCAATCCAAGAAAAGTAGCAGAGGATCTCATTCATGCAATGGTTCAAAAATTGAATGCAACAGTTTAGCATTTTCTATTCGGCATTGATGATCTCGATTTCGTGATTATTAAGGAGTGCGAATATACTCTGGCTCTTACACACCATGAGATGCGACCGATCCTAGAAAAATCTTAAGGATAGAGTTAAGAAGCGGTTGAAGTTGGAAAATGTGAGTTGTAATCGTGTGAAATTGCAGTCGGGAGATTATTAGTCAAGGCAAAATTATCACAAGATACTTATAAGTGAAGAGACAGGCGTTTTCTATTCATAGATGATCTTTGAAATTCCAAGAAAGTTTCATACTACCTGAACTCCATTCATCACAACTATGGTCAGTTGCATTAGTAACATCTAAATCAAAATAACCCCACCATTTACTGATAAATATCTTCTCTATAGCAGAATGAATTTCTATTATTTGCTAATGAATATAAATACCCATAGATTTTTGTCACATATACCATCTTATGTTTCAACATACTAATCATCTTCAATTTGAAATGATGAATTCCTACTTGAAAACAGCAGCTATATTTAGTAATCGAATACATGTGTGAAAAAATTTTCGTAAACTTATGAAAATCGACGTAATCCAACTGATTTTTTACACACATGCGTTGATACTCATATATTCTGTGTCCTCCAGCGGGAAAGCGTCAACTTTCGGGCCACTGCTCTAAATGAAGTTGCCGTTTTCCGGCTCCGCCGAACACAAAAATAGTATACACACCTCGGCCAGTAATTAAGAAAGCCTCAGATCACATGTTTGTCTACCTCAGCTTTGCCTCGGCCGACAATTACATGTGATCTGAGACATTTCTTACTTTACTGGCCTAGGTACGTAGTATACTTTTTCTCACTGAAAGCCTTTTCTAACCTCATGTCCGATAGGATTGGAAAGTTTCATTACCTCCGAATTATTTCAACGTCCCCAATTTTTTTTTTCTTGTCGATAATCACCCGGTTATAAATTCACACAATAACAACTTCGTTATGGGTATGCCTTTCAATATACAGTAAGAACGGAATTTCCTCTTCGTTGATAACTCTGGGAATTTATTTGGTGTAAAATGGATTTTTCTCACCGATTTAGCTTAGAAAAGTCGAATAATCAGAGCAAGAATTCGGTATATCCAAACGAACACTATTGCTAATACGATCACGACTTGATAATGCTTTTACATATTTTGGCACTGAATATCATTATTTCACCAATGATTATCATCAATACTCACAGCGATGAATCTTAAAGCTCAAAAACTAAACAAACTACTGATATTTGATGGTTAGGACACAATTTTTTCTACAAAATGCACGCATCCAAACTCAGGGCTCAATATTTCACGCATGCATAGTAAATGCACGTGTCTCCTGCAAATGAAGTGAAAGATTGATGCATGTAGTAAACAAACTTGTATTGAAAGATGCAACGGAACAATTGAATTATTCATCCACTTCTCAATTCAAATACTATGCAATACATGTCTCGCTTATCAGTTTTTATCAGATCGACTCGAGAAACATATGTGCTGTAAGAATAGTTGCATATCCAGAACTTAAAGGACGTTCAGGAATGTACAGCTGTAGCTTCAGAGAGCTCTTCATAACGATCACGCATGATGATTATCGATAATGTACTCCGAATTACACTCAACATTCAATCATGGCCATATACATCATTCTCAGTTTTCAGCGTAGAACAGATATCTGTACGATCGATCCAATACAGATAGCATCTTTGCTGACCTTTTCCTCTGCGAAACGCGAACAATGTGAAAACAGTTGGGCGCTTACTCATACGTACAGGTCGGCTTGAATGTGTATCTATGTCGAAATGCGTGAAGCAATAATGAGATGTAGAAAACAAAATGGAGATCGATCCCACGACGGAAAAATTAATTTCGGCAGACATTTCTCATGTAGTACCAAATTGCCTTTCATAAAACAATCAGCTGAGAAGTGGACGAGAAATTAGCGTTTCTAAGGGTGGAATGATTGCATGAGTCAACACATAATTCGATTTTAACTTCAAAGCGTGAAATTTCGATATCTTAAGAGGCACACCTAGTGTGCAATTTTCAACGAATCGAATTTTTTCCATACTCCGATAGGTTAAACCTTCAAAAATAAGATATTAAAATTTTGAATCCATATTTCGAATAGTTTTTGACTTACACCTATTTGAGGAGTAGCCATTTATCATAGTAAAAACGGTCACTTCATTTTTAAACGCTTTTTTTCGAAACAGCATTTTTCGAATTTGCTGCAGTGATTACTCAAGGACAAATGGTCCGATCGCTGTCAAATTTCCTCTGCATGTTCTGCATAGTCTCCTATGGAATGATCCTCCAGTTTTTTGATCGAATCAAAAATCGAATTTTGTCGAACCAGAAACGACCAACATTTTTGGTGAAATTCAACTTTTTTCTGATCGTGAGTCATTCCACGGGCAATATCTTCTGGTTGCACAGTTTTTTTTCCTACCCATTCACGGGGAAAGCCAGAACCAACTGTTGAGAAACTATTTCCTTTAGCGCCGCCGAAGATAGCGTGTAACTCAGAAAATAATCATTTTTCTCGTCCAAAAATTCCATTTCCCAACCTTGAGATATGTATGAATATACCTACGAAATTTTGAAACAATTCATTCAGTAGTTTCCTCTTCTCAATTCCTAGAAATCGCCTACTTTTAAGGCTGTCACACTGCTTGGTGTGCCCCTAAAGTCGTGATTAGACGAAAGAAAAGAATATAAGGCATGAAAAAGTTCGCTTTTGTATTTGTGACTGATTGAACAATATTTTTCAAAATCTGTGGTTCTAATTTTCAATTGTACATGAAACCATTCAAATAAATATATGTGTAATTTTTATTGAGTTGTACTATCAAAATAATTTACAAAAAAGTGGAAAATCATTTGAGAGTACATTCTTTCACTTTTTCTTTTGTGTTTAAGGAAGTCCTTTTGCCGCAAATGTGAAATGAAAAATATCAGATTATGGATAAATTAAAATTTCCTCTAATAGTTAAAGTTCTTATTTATCTAATAGCGAGGTTTGAATTATACTTTGCTAGACAATATTCCGAAAAAAAAAACATTGTCGAATGTTAGTATTTATCCAGAGTCTTACGAGAAAGTCAGTTGTTTGCAGTAGTCCTCGTATTATACTATCAGCCATCGATTAGATGGAGTAAAACAAAACTAAAAATTAGATTTCCTAAATATTGAGATTCCTTTTTCGCAATAGAATATATCAGTTACCGAGATATTCATCGAAAAATTAATATCCGAAAATCACAAAAAGTTCTCAAGTAACCTACATCAAAATGGAGTCGAAACACTCAGCAACGTTGCATAGCGCGGGAGTTTCAGACCGTTCAATAAATTCAAACTAAACTTTAACGCACTTATGTTTTTCATTCATACTTGTTGATTCATCCATTACTTACAAATTTTCATATTTCATAATTGGAAAATGAAACAATAATGGAGAAATATCAGATAATTAAAATACCATCCGTCTATTCCTTAATTTATTTATGTATTTATCATATGATAGGATATTTACTTATTGTTTGTTGTAATTTTTTAAAATTATTCTAATGAAGTTAGAATACCAATCTTGAGGAGCTGAATTTTCTTCAAGTTCTTTTTTTTTTACACACAGAATATTATCACGCCATTGCTTACGTTTGAGAGTCACAAACTTACCAGCATTCTTGCCATGGGACATTCGGATGTTATGGTTATGACTAAACATTTTTGAATAATTTATTCATTCACATTGATTGAAAAAACTTTAACGTGGTTGAGGTTATATTGGGCGCTTGAAAATGTAGACAATCGAGATACAGCGTTGCCAAATCACAATCGGGTTACTAACAGCTGATTTACAAGAATCGAATTAATTTTTGTATTTAATTTAATTTTTTCAGTTTTCACAGTTTAAACGACCAATGCCTCATATACAATTTATTGTTCAATTTTGGGAACTTCCATTTTTTTCTCATTTTACTCTGTTGAATATCGACTACTACAATCGTTTTGACCCAACTGGAGTGGAAAGACCTCTTCAAAGAACTTTCTATCAATAAACCCCTAATATAGTCTTCCACTACGTATTCATTGCTCTGGCCTTGATTACATTGTACGAAGTTCATAATGTCCTGATGGAAACGTTTCCTATGGTCCTCTGAATACGTTCCATGTTGTTTTCGGATTCATTTAAATGAGAATACAGCGCATCTACTCTTAGTGACATCCTACAGTCCACAGCCTTAAAATTTTCTAGCATATCACCAACTAACTTTTCGAAGTCTTCAGCCCTATTATTTCCTAAAAATCTAAAATCTACTGCTTTTAGACTGTTCCAATTCCCTTTTTGAGTACGATTCAGCAACGTTGTAGATGTTTCATAAGTGAAAATCTGTCTAATTTGCGGGGTATAATGACTATAACTATCACAAAGGCAAACTTCAAACCGAGAAAAAATTTCTTTCTCTTCGTTTTTGTGCATAATTAATCTGATAATCATAAAATGAATCTTAGGATAAAGAACGGAAATATTTTGGAGAGTCGTGTTGTTGAGGGGATGTTCTGGTCTAGACCCGCGTATTTTCCCTGTTTTCAAACTGACATAAAAGAAAAACAAGAAAAATTTTCACCATCCATTTTTTTTTATATGATTACCATTCATGTTCGGTGAGTATACAAAAAAATTTACAAAAAAAAATCGAAAAATCATCAAGTTCGAGGCCGTTGAAGTGGGGGCTGCAAAAATAAAGGTGCTTTCTGGCCGACACGACTTGAACCTCTGCGGAAATTTGAAACAAACAAATCAAACGAATTCATCATTAGCAAGGATGTCTCTATCGTGTTGACCACTTTCAGAGAGAAGAAAGAAATTCGCAAAATAGCGCCAACTTGAAGAATAAAAATGTTTTTTTACCCTTTTTTTGACCTATTTGAATTCTTCAAAAATACTTGCGGTTCGAATTTTTCAAAATCCGAAGCAGACACGATATAGAACTAAAGTAGTTTCGAGAAAAGCGCGTTTGAGGTTTGAGAAACGATTGCAATAACTTAAAATAACTAAGATGATAATATTTGATGCTCACTCGGGATTAATCGCTGACCCCATATCCATACATTGGGCCTTTTTCTCTTTCAAAATTAATGTATGGCGAAGTTCTTTCTGCTAACCAAACTGTTCTGCCTTCTTTTGAAGCAGCAGAAGCTCGTAGTTTCTCCACCCCATAAAATCCGCTGTATCTCCGAAAATTATTCGAATTTCGGGGAAAACCGTTTGAGGAAATATTCTTAAAGGTCTAAACTTTAAGAATATGCAAAAAAAGTCGATTTTTTCACAATTCTAGACCAGAGTACCCCCTTAATAATTGACGATTGGATAGCTCATGAGACAAGTATACGACGTGTATGAAGTGTAAATCAGACCAGAAACGAAGGAAATGTTGCCTGGTCCCTGCGTATATAGGTTCGAAATATAGTATCAAAAATGGATCTCGTTATCATGATCACCTATTTTACTATTATTGTAACATACGAGTATTCGTATGAACAAACACGTTCGACATCATGCTGTTTCAACTGATGCAATAACTTCAGTATGTGCGACAGAATCTTTGCAATTCTCTAACGCTAGTTTCCAAATAAAATAGTCGAATACTAAATAAATCAACATTACGCGTCAAAACTGTACGGTGAAAAATGCGATCCGAAAGTTGAAAACATCTTACCGCATTGAAATGAAGTAGGTAGAAACAAAAAAATAAGGTGCCTGTATCTAGTATGCGCCTGACTTCTTCCTAAACGTGTTTTCACGTCGCATTTTATTTTTAATATTCGTGTTGCACGCATTCGACATTTATAATTCGTTTCTAGGTTACTTCATTACACTTTATTCATAGCTTGGATCGCTTCTTACATCCTCCAGAATTGATAGCGACAGTTCCTCAATATAATCCGTTACATTTGACTTGAGATTAATTTCCATTCCAAGTATGAATCGCTCCTATTTTATTACAATTTTCACCCACATACAGGCAATGCTTCATTCAATCATGCTTCCTCTCGAAATTCGCTTATTTATTCCTTCCACCATTACTGATTTATTGCCGAAGCAAGTTGAATATATGCAAGAAGGTATAGAGAGTAACGCGAGATGGAAAAATTACAAGAAGCCGATCGAATGACACCAATGCATTCCACTTTATAAATATACGATATATACACCATACGCCTGCTCATATATGGCAGCATGTGACGTCATAATATGAAGTGCAATAAGTATTTCAAATTTTCGCAGGCAATAGCCACTACGCATATATACCCCAGTATCCTGTCAAATATATCGAATTCATATATATCTGTATATATGTATATCATTGATCAGTTGATATATCGATTTCTTCATGAATTCACTCTCAATCTCATCCTTCACACACGAGTCAACTTGCGATGAATTACTTCATAATGAAATACCACACATGTTATATTCACATCCAATGAATACAGCTTCATTACTTCAAAAGTAATACTTCATTGCTTTTTTTCGAGCCATTTCTTACGGTTCATCACTACTCTTTTTTGGAATTAAAATACATTCGAACTCTTGCTGACGCCAATGAGAATGTCACGTCCACACGCGATTTGTTCACAGTATTCGGTATGTTTCTACCATCCATAGTACTCATGGGTATTATATTACTCGTGCCAAAGAAGTAATGTCGGATGACGCTCACTCTTGTCCATTAGATTACCTCACCCTTAATTCGTCTTAAGGACGTCACATGATGGATATGATTTGCTACAGAAAGGCCCGAGAGAGTCATCAGACTTCGTATATTTACCTTCTTTTCTCAGTGAATACTGCTCGTCCACTTGCAAACGAGCTATACTATGGAACAACAGGCACAATCACCCAAAAACCACGAGGCTCTGTCACAAAATCAACTTATATACTTGCATACTACTTGACCGCAATAATTTATGTGCATACGCCAACAACGTGTAATCCAAACTTTAACGGTTTGAACAATATGGCGATTCCTATACGAAGTTGCCAACTTATATGTTGATAATTACACTTTCTATAATTTTTTCTGATATACCGGCTCATTGGAGGTATTAGCCCTACCTTAATTTCTTTATTCGATTTTTAATATTTTAAAACTGTACATTGTTCATCGTTTGTTCGTGATTGTTCAATCATAAGAATCATTTGTTCGTTCTTTATTCATTCATAGATAATTGAATGTTTGTATCCTTAAGTTGGCCCCCCTAGCAGATATGGTAATAAAGAGAGTCTTCCAATGGGGCAACACTGTGTCATAGAGTATCATACTATAGAACACGGTGCACATTAATGTCTGGTACAAGAATTTTTCACTCGCGGACATCTTGTTAGTTTCATACTCCAGGGGCGAATATCTGTTGGCGGAACTGCAAAAAAGGGGGTATGTGAATATGGGCAAAGCGGAATAAATGTCTTTAGGACGGTTTTTAGTCGCGCCAAAGAAGTATTGTCACAATTCAGTGATATTTTTATTCGAAGGTTATGATATCCACAGCTGATATGGATTGACAATAAAAATAAACCGCACATTGTGGATTCAAACTTAAAAAATCGAAAGATGTCCTTATACGATGACTTTAATAAGCATCGAGCATCGAAAAAAGTTGCTGGATGGTCGTCAGGAATGAAATTATTGCAGTCACGATTACAGTTGAAAAAAAGCCGCTATTAAACAGGTAAATGAGTTTGACTGAAAACAAAACTTACTCAATACTTTATACTTAGCCGAAGCGTAAACAATAAAGGGAATTCACAACTTTTCTGCCACCTGTCATTGATATTAGATGAAAAGCGGTAAATTAGGGAAACGAACGTGATGATGACGGACCCAATGCAAATATATTTTTTCCACTGATGGCGGTGAATTTGTTCCAGTCAGTGAGAAATTGAATTGGAGTGTTGTCAATGAATATAACCAAATGTGGTCAGATGGATATGAAAAAGCTGTTAAAGAACTACGGGTCATTCATAATAGTGAATATGAACAGGAAGCTGAACAGAAGAGGCTCACAAGAGGTAATGCACAATTTGAGGAGACACTTTTGATTAACACACATCTTCTGCGGTCAACCGAATTCGAAGTTTCCATATCGATTCGAATTTCTATAAAGAATCTAAAATACCGTGGTTCGAGGATATGTATTCTAAATTTCATCTATGCAATTCTGATATTGCATCTAATAAAATATAAGAAATAGCGATGATTCGCTACCGAATCATCACCTTCTGTTTCTACATGTTCACGACCGACATTATCAACTACGAAACTTGGATATACCACAGATCAGTTGCAGCGCTAATAATGGCAAAATACGTATTCGAAGAAGAACAGGGACTAGGTAAAAGAAAGGCAGGAGATGTCGGTAACATTACAAGTTGAAAAAACGACCGGGCTAGGTGAAAAACTGATTGGAGACCGAGAACAACTCATACCATTTCTCCCACCAGTCAACTTCAATCTTTCATCTCATGTGCATACTCTAGGAGATGAACGAACAATTTCCAAAATTTTGAAGTCGCCGAGCAAAATGAATATAACGAAGAGCATTTATTTTATTTGGGATTAGCTTCAAATGTGTGAATCGAGTGGACACGAGAATTTGAAATTGGGAATTTGTGAGATGAATTGTCGAAGAGTTGAGAATGGTTTTGCAGTCAGCCCTAAGTTTCTTCATTTCAGAAACGTCAGCAAAAGAGTTCTCAATACTCGACTGAGTGGTTTGCGGTCAAGGAATTGTAAATGCCTGCAAAATAGTATACACATGTCCCGGCAACCCAGGATATTTTCGCGACTTGAGAGCACAGAAAATTAATTAAATTCACAACAACCCTGTGTTGGTCTCCGTGAGTGACAGTACATATGGCGGTACAAATCTATTTCTACTTTTATTTCAATCATTGGTGATAGCAATATTCATTAATCTCAGGTATAAGTTCTTCAATTATACTCTGCGCACCAAACAGAGTGGATTATTATGTAGCATTGAGGCGATAGATAGAAGTACGAACGAAATAATTGATAATTACCTGCATCGGCTGTAATACCTTGATTCCCTTTCGAATAAAAATTTAGAAAGTATGGTCCAAAGCGCAGAAAGGCAGGCATGGGCATCATCAGTTAAGCAACGATACAATGCGCATTCTGTTCAAATTTTCCGACGATTTCGAAGTGATGTCATATAACACCATCATCAACAAATGTCTGTTTCTTCTTCTTCTCAGTTGACTCAGTTCGACTCGTTATTTTGTTTATCATAAACTCCGAAATAGTAACCACCATTCATTTATCATGAAATCCTTCCTGTTCTTTCGTTATATTCTGATCATTGAATTAATGAGTGAACAATGTATGGTGTCATTGTTCATAAATCACTTTGAAGAAGAAGAGCGAGTGGAGCATCGAGTAGACTTTAGTGGAGGAGCTTCCAAATGTATGCGATGTGAATAATTGAAGATAGATAAAAAATTGTCTAGTCTTGACGATAATGCAATGCATATTCTGTCATTGCAATTCGGATAAACTTCAAGCTAATGACAATTGTGCTGCACATTTCCTAGTTTCAAATTCTTGTTCACTTCACTAAACACTTGGTGCAATACCAGAACTGTGGTACGGAAGACACACGGCTGGGATGAAAGCAACCAACATATTTTTACAGAATCTTTGGAAAGTGAAAACTCCATACGCAGGAGATGGTTTAAACAAAACGGACAGCATTTATTTGATAATTAGGAGGCGGGCAGTCATGGATTGATCAAGAAGAAATCGAAAAAGTTGGAAACAGCAGGCACAGAGGGAAATTTTAGAATTTTTGAATAAATTGAAGAATTAGAGAATCGAGTTTTGAGCTACGGTTGATCGCTATTTCCGATATTTACCTAGATGCAATATCAGAATTGCATAAATGAAGTTTAGAAAACATATCCTCGAACCACGGTATTTTAGATTCTTTATAGAAATCCGAATCCAAACATCTAATAGCTGAGCGGAAACAGATGGACAACACTCCAATCAAATTTCTCACTAACTGGAACAGATGCATTGCCATTAGTGAAAAATATATTTGCATTGGGACAATCATCACGTATGTTCGTTCCCCAATTCAGCGCTTCTGATTTCGCATCAATGACAGGTGGCAGAAAAGTTGTGATTTCCTTCTATTGTTGACGCTTCGACTGTGTATAAAGTATTGAATATGGTTTTGTTATCAATCGAACTCATTTACCTGTTTAGTAGTTTACCCCTAACAGACGTATGGAAGCCCGGTAGGGACATCGTTTGACTATACTCAGTATGTTCTCATTTTGTGCGGGACTGACATAGTACAAGCAATAAAGGATTTTTTTTCTACAAAAATTAGCAGGAGTTATTTTTTTTTCCATAAATAGGTTCGGTTTGACCTAATTAACATGAAAACACAAAATACTTACAGAAAAGGCGGGCGGAAGTACCGCCATTTTGTGAAAAACCGTTTAGGCCTGTATCTCCGTAACCGTGCACTCAAAGCCCAAAAGTATGGCAACCTTTATTATAGATAATAAAATTCCCTATCTTTTTCATTTCATAATTTTTTTCGTCGCACCTACCGTTCACGATTGATAAGGTAATTAATTTTGGTTTATCAACTTTTTCGACTATATCTCTTGTAATAATTGTTTAAATGATAAATTGCTTGCAACAAAACTTCTAGGTTGATGAATTCTCTTCAACTCTTATTTGGAACTTTTTCCTCTAAAATTAATGTTTTCGAAGTTACAATGCGTTAATTTAAAAAATCCTGTACCTGGGCGATTAACGCCAGCTGGAATTTTACATTCATTTTCGAATGAATTTCGCGTTTTATTATTTGTTTATTTTATTATGCCATTACTGAATGGATTAATTGAACTAATATTCAATTGTATACACGAAAATACGAAACAAAAAAATATTTCAATGGGTAATCGCTACTTTTTGAAGGTAAGAATGTGAATTTTCAATCATTTTTTAAATCATGAGAATATTATAAAATTGTTACTTTTTGTTGATTAACTTTTCTACCGATATCTTTTCTAATAATCGTTCAAATAATGAATTGCTTATGATCAAATTGTTGAATCGATCAATTTTCTGCAACTTTTATTTCAAACTTTTTCCTGCAAAATTAATATGTCCGAAGCTACATCGTTCAAGTTTGTACTACCGAATACAAGATTATTCAAAATGAAGTATGCATAGCGTAATGATGAAAATCCGATAAATATTTGGAAAATATGAATTATTTTATTTTCATGACTTGAAAAATAATTAATAATTAACGTTCTTACTTTTAAAAAGTAGCGATTACCCATTGAAATATTTTTTTAATTTGTATTTTCTTTTATACAATTGAATATGAATTCAATTAATTCATTCAGTAATGGCATAATGAAACGAACAAATAACTGAACGCGAAATTCATTCGAAAATATATGTGAAATTCCAGCTGACGTTGATCGCCCAAGTATAAAATTTTTGTAACTAACGCGTTGTAACTTCGAAAATATTAATTTTAGAGGAAAAAGTTTGTCATAAAAGTTGAAGAAAATTCCTCGATCTAGAAGTTTTATTATGAGCGATTTATCGTTTAAACAATTATTAGAACAGATATAGTCAAAAAAGTCGATAAACAGAAGTTTATTATCTTATAAATTGTGAACGGTAAGTGCTACAAAATAAATCATCCAACAAAAAAAATAGGAAATTTCATTATTTATAATAAAGGTCTCTATACTTTTGGGCTTCAGATGCACGCTTAGGGAGATACAGGCCTAAATGGTTTTTCACAGAATGGAGGTACTTCCGCCCGCCATTTTTGTGAGTATTTTGTGTTTCTCCGTTAATTAGGTCAGGCCGAACCTATTTGTAAAAAAAAATAACTCCTGCCAATTTTTATAGATTCCCTCGCGACCTCTAGTTCATTCTAGAAACACTCTGGAAATATTCTGAGAACTTTCTGTAACCATGCGGATTCCAGAGGGTTTCCAGAGTGTATTTGTTACATTTGTCCATCATGTATCCAGAGTGGATATATATTGCAAACTGAATGAATACATATCGAAGCCAGAATGTATCCAGAATGGATACATAACGCAATCGAAATGCAATTTGAACAAATTCATGACAGAAAAAAAAATCTCATCAGAACACGTCCATGTCTTTTCTTTTCCCCAAGCCGAATTGCCTGGACTAGGATTCGAACCCGGGACTTTCCCACTACAACTTGGCTAGACGCTGCTCTTTAACCAATTGAGCTACTTCGCTCGAACGATTTAAAAATTTTAGTTATCTTATATCTATTAAGCCACAGTATTCATCATACAGCAAACAGTTTTCCTATTGTCATAATGCTGTAAAGCGGGAATCAAGGAAAGTTACGAATTAATTATCATGTGATTCGTTCTACACATCACGCAACAAAGATAATTGGTAGAGTCCGAATT
>JABMBR010005049.1:0-18592 GCA_018881525.1 Meteorus sp. PSUC_FEM 10030008
TATATATATATGAACACCACACCGAGTTTGCAACATCTATCGATGTACAAGCGATAAATCTGGCGTTTAACGTTGTCTGGAATTATTTCGCGCTTCAAATAACTCGTCACTGATTTGCATTCCATGATTATGTCTGTATGTCCCGCGTGAATTCACATGAGTACACAAATGTATTGGTGTATAATAAAAATGGAAAAGAACAATATGAAAATGAGAGGAGTATGTAACAACATGAATGAACGGAGTAGTTAATACAGAGAGAAAAATAAAAAATTTCTATCACAGTGATAAAAAATATTCATCCCACGAAACTCCTTATGGAATTCAAAATAGTCAAGTGAAATGTTTATTCTAATCGATTGTATTATTTGAACTTTCTCATTTGCTTAAATTTTCAAATGTAAATTTCTGTGTTCGCAGAGTCGCGTTGGAGTTTTACACGACAAGGGATGCATGGAAAAAAAGGGAGAAAGACGATTTGGTTATTCCATGCAGAGCGATGAATTAATTAATTTAATTAAACCATACTCGGAAGGATTTTCGCCAGCTGCATTGCACACAAGTGGGCTGAAACGATTCGTTAATAGGCCTGTGTGTCAATACTGCTGCATGCATGGGATAACTAAAGAAGAATATCAAATTAATTTTTGAATTTTAATAATGTCATGGAGGTATGATAACACGTTTGTAATATCATGTTGAGTTTTAAAAACTCAGTTAATAATCATTTTAGTCATATGATTCACAATACGCAGTTGATACTAATTAAATATTGTTCATATTGAATTTTCTATAAGCAAATTATATGGCGCTTAGTCATATTTTGTCAGATGTGATCAACGACTGGTAGAGTTTAAATTTAATGAGGTCTCTGGCAGGTGGTCTTGGATGTAAATCGTCGTGACAGCAGCCGGTTATCGACCTTTCACTTGAGGCTACGCCCAAATTCATTTTTTCACTGTCTTTTACTTATTTTTCATTTTAGTATTATACCTTCCTTTCTTTTTTCTTCTCATTTCGTTTAACCTGAAGAGAAATTAAATATTACTGCATTATTCACTTTATCCCTGTGCACCAGCAGTATATTAATCCACTGGTTGGGTGTTACGTATACATGTTTAATAGGCAATGCATAAAAATTCATGTGAAAGAATGTAATTCGGTTTATTAAAAAGTAATTTCAGTCGTTTAAATTGTATAGACGTTCTCTATTTTTCAAACAATGTTTGTTATTAATATTTAACGTATGGAACGTAATTTGTTAGTTTTCAAATTTATTTTTCCATTATATTGAAATATGAATGATGGAAAAATGGAAGCATCGTGCAGAAGTTTTTTTTCTGGTAAAAAAATATTCTGTGAATTATTTTTTTTTTTGTATTGTGGAATAATATTCAGTTACTCGTTATCGACTTTCATAACGAGTATTGAAAAAAGATAAAGTTGGTTATATGACTATCAATAACGATATTAATTGTGGATACAGAATGTATAACTGTGAATGAATTGTGAAAAAATTTTTGAAAATATTTGAGAAAGAGAAGTGAACGAAATTAATCCAAAAAAGTTATACTTCACTCAGTACATATCATCGTCTCATTTTCTCTCTTATCTTTTATAAAATCAATCAGCTCAACGTACAGTGAATGTTCATCAGATGACGCTGCAAAAATGAGAGGAAAAAAAGAAGTAGGGAGAAAATATTTAAAGGACAGAAATTTAAAAAAAAATACATGAACTCGAAATGCCAATGAATTTTTATTTTTAATTTCAATGCAAATGAAGAGTTCGTATGTGATAAAAGAAAAATGCAACGGGGTACTCTGTTAGACGAGAATTATCAAATTCAAAACGTATCGATTGGAATATTTACTTTGAATTCATCAATCAAAAAAGAATTTTCACACTGCAATTTTGACAATTTTGACATAACTGTTCATCTATACCCAACATGAAAATTCAGCACCTTTGGTCCTAAAATTCGTTGAAATTGAATACTAAAGCCGAAAACAGTGAGAATTGTTATCTCATATAACAAGAACTTCCAAGTGAATAATTCCACGTAAAATTTTGGTGTGTCCAAACTGTTCAGGCCTACTTTAAGATGAGAATCAGGACGTCTCTGTTTGACGCAGCCCTTTCGCAACCCCATGCATATTAGAATAATACCAATCGCCCTTCATCCATAATATTCTACGAGAACTAGCAAATTAGACATGAATACATCATTAACGCTGTATTATACCAACAGGAGATTGTATACATATGCATCTATTGATATCATTATCATTAATACTGCCACATCTACTATATGAACCCATTACTGAACCAGGACTTCACCTTTTGCCCAAAAGCTTCATTAAGATTTCGTTGAATGCATTCATATACCACACATTGTAAACATAAATAAATTTGATCTCATATTCACTCCGAATATTGCACGTGAAGCTTTTAAATTAACTTCATTATACGCTAGATAAATTTGCATCATGAAGAAGGAATATTAGAAAGAAATTTCAAGGGAATCGACCTTTCTTTCTTCATGTTTACGAATTCCACATTACAAATAATTACCACAATGCAACATCATAATTTGACGTATATTCGGGATGGAATATGATGCGCCAAAACAAATTTTCGGTTGTACTTGCATATCTGATGAAAATATAGTTCGTGAAACATGAACATTCGAAATTTAGAGAATTATTTTCGCAATAGGAAGCACACTTAATTTCTTGGAAGATGAATATTTCTGTATTGTGTATGAAGTCAACACCATTCTACTCAACGTTCACTTTCTGAAATAAAATTCTGAGTTGTAATTGTTGGATAATAAGAAAATGATGAGCAATACGTTGATATTCACGAAAGCACAATTTCATTTCAGTCCTGTTAATGTTTCAGTATTTTTCCAAGCCATAAAAAGCTTTTGAAATAATCGAAACGAATATAGAGAGTACTAACGATCGTTGGGACAGATCAAACTTGGAAATAAATAACCAGTTCAATACCTCAGTAATGACACAATATCCAGCTAATGAAGCCATTCAAGTGCAATCTTCCATGATGTCAAATCCAATAATTTCATGATACTAAAACAGTTTCCATTGAAAATAAAATGAAACATCTTTGAATGTTCATCTGACAAATTTTTAATCAACAAAGCTTTGTCACATAGATTGAAAGTTTGGTGTGAGCTTTTCATTGGTACATTTTCATCATTTTTTCTGTTCATATCTTACAGAGGTAATGTAAAGAAATTAAATTCAACATCAACTATTTCAGCTTTTGTCGTTATATGAATCGATGGATCTATTTGTCAACATATAGGAGCATAAATTCAAGGAGAATTTACTGAATCAATGCCAATTGAGCGAACGTATCGTAGTCCAGTGTCATCGATGAGAAATCGGTTTGGATAGACGTCAAATGCAGATTCTACAAGTGTACCAAACACGTCAGTATTCTGCGTGTACTTAAGCGTAATTGAATTATTGAATGAGCTACTATATATTGTGATCCATATTTTGAATAATTATGATACCAAATGCGAGAATAGACGTTGCATATATGTACATGTATATGTCAACATACATTCACACATATAATTGTACAATTACATATATATAGCACATTTGATTTATGCATTGGCGACAATTATCTAAGGATTTTCGAAATAGTGTCACCATGTTTCAACCAATTACCAATAAATACATTTGTCTTCTAAAGCTGTCATGATGACAAATTGGTAGTTGTTGGCATCGATTATCAAAACATTTATGTGTGCTCAGAGACACGAGGGATTTTAGAGCTCAGTTGTTGATATTGTTCTGGCTAATATTTCATGTGACTTGTGGATAAACTCAATTCCATTTTGAATATTAAATGCAAAATATTTAATGGGTTGATGTGCATTTTTTGAGTGTTTTGATTTATTCGTGATTTGTCAATGATGAAATGGTTGGAGCAAAAATTTTTGAGAATTATTTACAAGAATGTGAATAATTCTAGAGATATTCCTTCTTTATACTGAATTAAATTTTCATTCAATCGTGTTAGCAATGAAGTAGTTGAGTGCATTAGTTTGAATGTGTGATTGGGTGATTTTCAAAACCTCAGAAACAAATTCGATTATATTGAAAAGAAAAAATATGACGAATTTTCTGTCTATATCAATTCATTCATAATTCTTCCTTCCATCATGTTTCACAATACTTTCCAATAGGAACTGATGATTGGATCGACGTGCTACTGACGTATTACCTGTCACTTTTTCAATTAACTCCCACTACATCTGACAGAAACAAATTGAGAATAAAAAAGTACAGAAATAATGGAATATAAAAATCGATATTTTTGAATATAATGAAAATTTCCCCTGATCAATAATTAAACTGATGAAATATTCACCTCGTATATATCCAATCCCCCTCATTTATAACTCATTTAAATGAAATTCATCTCAACAGAAAGAAAAAATGGATTCCCCATCGCATTATAAAACGATTATGATCAAGTCAGCAGTACATTTGCTCTTTGATGAAATTTTATGTCACAATTTTTTTCCAGTCAGTAAAAATTATATTTAAAATTATGCACTAGCTGACAGTTGCATCATGTGAAAATTTATGTTGCATCAAATGTTAAAATCTGGACAGCTTATATATGTACCAAAAATACTTTAGTTCACGTGTGTAGCCGATGATCCAGGTTAGAATGTGTAAGGAAAATATGTTGGGTTGAGTGAGCAACTGAGAAAGGAAGAAAGAAAACCAAAACACATCTGGGTCTCTGTGGGAAACAGCTGTCGTCTGGTTGTACTCACTGGATACCTATTTTATATATGTATCTTCTAGTCGCTTTATTATGCAGGCACTCGGCGTCTTCCATACAATATATTTCATACGTTGAGACATTTTGTGTATCACCAAGATTTATCCAAGATGACGCTTTCATGTGCTTGTTCCATTTTCTTTTTTTCTTATCCTGCCTTTTATTTTTGCGACCTCTTACCAGTATACAACAATCCCCAAATGAATTATTTTTCCCCACACATATATCCACATGCAAATATTTTAATGCAAATATTATTATTTGCATGGAGATAAATAGATAAATGTGACCATTTGTGTTATGGACTGAGATATGAGTGCAATAAAACATTGCGTTCTGTGTGTAAGCTTAACACTAATCACAGACGAATAAATAGAAAGAAGAGGATGTAAAATTGAATGGAGAATATGTGGGGAGGAGGGTTGAAAATTATTCATTGAGCGTAGTATAATTGTTTGAGGAGTAAATATATGGACAAGAAAATTTGATATCAATTCAGTGAATGAGTGAAGTAGATTGAGATGTTCCTTTATTCTTGAATTAAAACGATCAATGATTCTGCTGATTTTGTACTTTTGTGTCGATGAAATTGAATAAAATGAAGGGGGATAATCTATCAATGAATTACAATGTCGTTCTTAATCATTGTTGGAATTGTCATGTGGAAATTGAGGACATGAAAATTGTCAGAATAAAAACAAAATGAACCCTAGGAATATCATGAAAGAATATGATTGATAATTGTTCTCATGCACTGTTCATAACTGTGTTCAATTTGAAGTTTTTCTTCTGAGTTCAATATCAATTCAATTCAATGATGTGATTGTTATCCAGAATCTTCAAAATGTCTTCAGTCCTTCATTTCTGAGTGACAATTCAAAGCTTGGATAGTTTCAATTGATTTAACAGTTTTGCCTCTTTGGAATATCTTCGAAAATTACTGTGAAGAAGTTTGGATTTCTAGAGAAATAAAATTTAAGTGTCTGGTTGGATATAACGAAGAACTTCAAAGTATTAGGACGAAAAGATGACTGGAGACAAACACCAATCAAGTGTGTTGCACGAATTAGAGGAAACATTGCGAAATTTTTTTGACTCTTGTCAGTTTTCTTTTCCTGTTTGAATCAAAGAGGAGTTTTGTATCCATCTTACACTTGTTATGACTGAATAGGTTGCAACACAACAAAACTTTCAAAACATATCCATCATGAAAAGTACAATAATCCTCAGATTTCACTAACTTTTCGCATGCAATTGGTAGCTGTTTATCATTCCTCCACCCCCAGTTCCACTTCACTAACTACAGCATATTATTCTTGCTCAAGGCAACCAAGGTCTCATTCGCACGAGTTGAGTTTGCTATTCTTTTTTTTTTCTATGTTTTTAACTCTGTCTACAACACGACGTTCCACAAGGGAGACACAAATTCACAAATATTTCGATGTTTTCACTTCACAGACATTTCATCACACCAAATACAATTCATACGTTCAGATGATTTATCATGAACATTCCGACATTGGTAATTTTCACAGTTCAAATGTGTTTATTATTAATTAATAGCAAGCGAATAGTCATTGAAGAATCCAGTGGACAATTGATTATCATTTTTATCGATAGAGATTTGAAATGTAATGAAGAAAATTCAACAAAGATTCGTGAAAATGTCTGACAATGTCCCAGAGATTTCATAATATAATAAAACACGAATTTCATGAACGGGTACTACAGAAAATGATAAATGAAATTATTTCCATCTCAACAAGACAATTCAACTTGAACAATTGAACATTATTCTTTCCACCAAAAAAACAGAGGATTCCAATACGCGAGAAAAGAATTTTGATAAAATCTATTGGATTATTTCAAATAGAAATATTGAATATAGCTGAATAAAAATTTGAATTTGACATAGAAAATGTGGCGTAGAACTTGCAAATATATAATTGTACATGCATGTATACGTAATATTGACCTAGAAAGTCAAATTCGCAGGATTGTGCCAAATTTATATCTATGTAGAGGCAACCGGAGATACATTTATAATCTTACGATATGCCACTGTCCATATATACCACGAATAAACTTTGCCGTCGGATCTTTTATGAATATTTTGTGCGACAATAAAAACAGAAACTTTTGGGATTGGAAAACTGCCCGGTTATTCCTGTATTCTGTGAAACTGTCTCATATTTACCTCAATGTTTCTCTCTATCATATACACTGTCATATGTATATGAATACACATGAGTGTTTTCAAATGTCACGGGACAATACACTTAATTACTTCGACCAATCAATGTTCCACGATGCAATAAATCCTGAACTGATTCAATGACAATAATTCTGACAAGTCATGTGGAAATATTTTCGAGTGGTGAATCATATACGGTCTTATGATATAGATCAATTTGTGTTCGTTCAACTATTTCAAATTGTCAATTGAGAATTGTTGACGAATTTCAAATACTCATTTAATAAAAATAGATTGAATGTATCCGAGTTCATCGTGAATTGATTAATTTACTGTGGATAAAATTGTTGATAGGCATTTGTGATGAGTATAGTTTTAGAAGTGATCAGGAATGACAGTGTTGATGTGATATTAATTCTCGAATGTTGTAATGACGACAATTTCTAGATTTATAGAGAAATGTCCTGAAACTTGGATCATGTTCAGTTCAAATGAATTCGTTTGGTGTACCAATTAAAATTGATGAATTGTGAAATGTCCAGAGAGTTTTGATTTTATTTGTACAGGGATATAAAATGGGGATCGGAACTTTACGGATGAATATCCTTTTTTTTGTTTCATGGGGATTCCACTGGTTTTATATGATGATCATTTTTGTAATAATTCGAAATTTATGAAGGATAAAAAAAAATCGTTGATGTGAAAATGTGAAAATATTTTCATCGGATTTGAAAACAGTAGAATCCTTCTTTATTTGTATTCAATTTATTCACTTTTATATCAGGATAATTAGTAGGGATCCAACATATATTTTTTCACATTCAGGACATTGATGCCAGATTATTAATCTGCCACTATTGATTTCAATGAATTATCTCTGGGAGAAGACAAAGCATTGCGAGTTTTCATACGAACAAATGACAAATTCTTAACATAGAGGGAATCAATTTTTACTCGTCAATAAAATTTCGATACGCGTTAGATCATTCAAATGAATTTCACAAACGCATTGAAATAAAATCCAATCGAAATTCATGATCGTGTTTATTTTTTCCTCTTCTCAATAACACACATAATAAAATAATCCCAATACCACTTTTTCATTTCATTTTCAATATCCAACCATCAACCCCTCGAATTTTATTTACCAAAATATCCAAAAGCATTTCCACTCCTGCATGTAATTTCAACCATTCAGAGATAAACTTCAACATTTTCAAATATTTGAAAGCATCCAATCAACAAAACTCGATGAGTATTACTGTGGTGAGCTTTGTGCATTTCCCTGCACAATCCACAATTCCACATTTATACGTTTTATTTTGTTCTCCATTTTTATTTCCCGATCATTTTTACTCCCTATCCATACCATCCCTCATCCACCCATTTTCGCACCATTGTGTCAGTCAACAAGATGGAAGTGAGGCAACGATGGCAAGTCGCGACCACCAATGTTCGAATATATATTGTGAAAAACTTTGAAGCTTCTACAAAAACTTTGTCCCAGGTCAGGATTTTTCCTAGCGCATCAATATAGACATATCGATAAACCAATAATTCCACATTTTTTTTTTCTTTCCTTTTCTCCGTTACCACACGACGCGTAACATGAAAGTTAAACAGCCAAATTGAGCTCCAAAGCTTTGTATCGCTGTAAAACGTGAAGTTATCACGCTTGAACAAATATTCAAGTGCATCATATACCTCCTACACCAGATCAATCGTATCATTGCCCGGATCAGTAATCGCTTGACTTAACCGTACGTTTTTATCATACCACAAAATTATATCTATATAAAATAAACCAACACAATACACACGAACTAAAAATCGAATAGAAAACCTTTCCCAAGTGCTTCCAAACGATGGAAAAAGAGAACTGAATATAAATAAAACTGAAACAGAAAACCGTTTCATGTTATCCCGAAAAAAAAAAAACCCTTAAACACAATGTAATAAAAAAAGATTATTTTTATATGAAAATAAATGTTGGGCGTACAATATATGAACGAACTCTTGAAGCAATTTTTGTGAAGCACTACTGGCACACTCGCACATTTTGCGAGAGACAAGGAAAATTAAAGGTCGGCTCCATGAAAACAGTAAATAAAAGCCAAGTCGTCGTCGCAATGGTATAAAGCAAAGCGTAGATGTATAGATATATAAATACATATATGTATAACAGAAGGAAATAGGGGTAAAGTGGAACGAGTGTCGATTCACAGTATGGTTAAAGTGTCGTAAAGCGATAGCTCTTGTGCCACATCAACTACTTAACATGGTTTTTCGGTATCGTCTGTAGGCAGCCGCGCGGCATTCGCAAAGGGCTTTATATATTGTGTAGAAGAGCGTAGGATGATGTATATATGTACACATATATGTGTTTGTATATGTACAAGGGGTGGCTACCCCTCCAAGTTGTTGTTGCAGTTGAAACATCTTTTTCTACTTCACTCACCCTTTCTTTTATTTTTCAACCGCTGGCACATTTCACTTTCTAGACTTCTGAGTGGTTGGTGTGTTCTTTGTCATTTCTGTCTAGAATTTTGTAGAATTTGGTGGTATTGATTGTGGTGTTGGTTAACAGTATGGTGAATTTAATTTTTGGTGATTATTGTAAGAGTTAAAAATTTATTTTTATCACCAGCAAGAAGAAGAAATGAATTTAATTCTCAACCTAGAAACTTTTTATACAATAGTTCATAGTCTAACTCAATTCCATTATTAATACCAGCACGAAAGAAAATAATATCGAGTTGAAAAATTATTTTTGTGCAGAAAATAAAGTAGAACACAGTGGCTTTCGATTGAATGTTTAATTGGCTATTTTTCTCTAATGGGAAAAAACTTTCCACTTCGGGTTTTTCGTCAATTATTAATATATCACTACGCTTCGCAAAATATTCGCAGGGATCATTGATTTTGTATGAAACATCAAAATAAACACAACGGAAAAACAACAATGGTAGGATGGGATTAAATCAGCTCTCGTGACATATGAATACTTCATCGAATCTATTTTTTGCTCCTGATGGAAAACATTTCGTCTCCATTCATTGAATTAACAATTAAATAGACAATGAACAATTCTATTAAATATGAAATAATAAAATTCATTATTATATCAAAAAATTATCATTTATGGAGGGAAACATAATTAAAATCATTTTCCATTAATTATAAATCTGGAAATAAACAGACCAGAATTTCCAACTGGTTAATATCTCTTTATCCAACTGATTTTTCTCTTTTATTTAAACTCTCTGACACATTTTACTACAAACGACAACATCAAGGATATTGCAATCGTTGTCAGTTTACTCTCATCCCCAATCCCGTAAAATTAGTGACAGTTAATTATACCACGGTGAGATAATCCGGAGCTTTTGTGGTGTAAACGACAAGACCGTGAGCGGTCACCCACCAACAACATCTTCTATTTCTCTTTCACTCGTATAATTCTGTTTCCCTTTCGTTTTCTCGTATATAATTCTGTACTACTTCCACTATATACTGGTAGCACTGCTGGTGCTGTTGTTGCAGCAGCTACAAATGGCTGCGGCAGGTAATGCTGGCGATGCACCATTGTGAGAACACGCGGTTGCAGTACAACTTCGAAGATCACGTGTTTCGATGTTACTTTTTGATTTGTTCAATTATCGAACATTGCTACAACGAATTGCTCTATTGAACTGTGTAATATACATAAGTCTCATCCAACATTGTGTAAAGGATCGTGATGAAATTTTACGGATGATAATTAGCAATTATTGTTGGATTTTTAATTCTTTTTTTTGCACATGGCAGCAACAATGAGCAATAAAAAATGACTGTGGAATTTTTATTTAACATAAAAACGCGATAATTCTTCTTTTTTTCACTGTGAAAAATGAATCATGCATTAGAATGCATATCGCGAGACTTTTTTTTTAGTATTGTGTAATCGATGAACGCGATTGAACGTGAAACCGAATCACTTTCCGTTAAATTTGTTATGAGAAATATTATGAAGTTCACAGCGATAAAATGTAAAGGAGAATACAGATGATAGCGGAAAAAATTGAGGAGAAATGTCAGCGTGGAATTTTTAGAAAGTTGTGCCTGTTACTACGTCAATCATTATTTAATCTGATTAATATTTTTCTTCTTTCGTCGAGTTTCAATCCTTATCATCGTCTATTGATTAATGACATGTGAAATGTAAACTGTAAATTATTGTTATTCTTTAGGAAACATTTATGAACCTCCAGATGAAGATAATATTGGCTGGAATAACATTCTATACATGTGAAGATAATACTTGTTCAAAGTTTGAGAGACATCGTAATTATTCAAGGAATTATATAACGGGTCTAGCTGTGTGCACCGTTTACTTGTAACTTTGAACAATAGGAAACCAAAAGTACCTAGAATATCCAATTTTGTTAATGTCATTTCAAAATGTTCAACACTTTCTCATCTCACACAGTGCATCACAATATTCGCTCTCAACTTAGTGCCTGGGATTAAAATTACAACGAAAAAATTGATGCGGATGACAAAAGTCGAGAGTTATCCGGTTTAAAAATTCTTTCGTCATTTCACATAATAAAAATCGTTTGTGAACAATTTTGATGGCCAATTTATTTTTCGAATTTAGTATTCCCCGTTACATAAAGTCGAATATTATTCACAGAATCTCAAATTCTCTAATTGAACATCAATGAAACTTCTATCATATTGAAGAGACAAGTGGGATTATACGAAAATGCATGAACACTTTCCAATTGAAATCACTTTTAATTAATAATTAACAATGAAACATGATTTCATCAGTTTGATTATGAAACGAGAATCATTTCCTGAATTTCTCGCTCTATTTTGTTACAGTTGACGCCAAACTGTTGGAACTATCCACAAAGACCAACATTTGGACCCGACATAACTTTAATAATTTCGAAACACATTCATACGAAATACAGCCACAACTTCCCCCAACAAACAATAAATCTCTCATATCTCCATTGATTCAATCCAACTTCCAATAACAAATAAACATTCTGAAACAACACAAACATTTTTAAACCAACATCACAACAATCACTCGCGAATACCTCCAATAAAATCACGAAAATACGAAAGAGCAGATATGCAATAGAAAAAAATGACTTTAACATCAAATATCCTCAAATGACAACATTTCCAATCCATACATTAATTATTTGAAAATAATTTTCTCAATAAAACAACAATTCACAATATGCAAACGCATCCATTCAATTTAACTAATATGAAAGTCAATAAATTCGGAATTGCTCGCGAATGGATTTATATTTAATCGTTTTTCTCTTTTCAATCCACTTTCTGTCTCACTCTCACCCGTTCACTCTGCACTTATCCCATCCGAATTTTCGAAACTCAACCTCACACAGAAAGGCAATTCGAAGAATTTATGCTCTTTCACTTACTTCCCCCAATGATGAGATTCAAATACACAGCTATAGGGGCGCGCCCTCCACAGAAGTGATTTTCCTTCAAAGATTTTATTTGTCGACTTTCTCAAAAGAGACTTATACTATGACGACTTTTTCTTTATATTATTATTATTATTATTATTATCGTCATTTTTATTTCTTTTTCCGATATAACTTGCTTCCACTTTTTTTTTCATATTCTACCACTCCGCCCCTCATGCTTACACACAAAAAAAAAATTCATCTGTACTTTATACTTCCATAAATGCCATTTCGTTCCTATACACTGTGTGAAACCCATTCACAACTTGATAAATTGGTGAAGAACGAGGGAAAGAATGAAATAAGGAAAATAACTTTGAAATATAAACAGAGTGAAATAAGGATGAAGGAAAGATGAAATCACTGGAAAATGAAACGACTGAATGCACCGTAATTGATCGCGCGATAATAATGTCGATTGTAACCTGATCGTAGTTCAAAATGAGTTGGAGAGAAGCATAGAAACCTGAGGGAATGACATTTGAATGTGATATTAATTGAAAGAAATTCAATCATGATGTTGGAAATCGTACCCTACTCATTTATTTAATTTGATGATAATAAAAGAGAAAAAAATTGTGATATGATTTGATGAGAAAATCAAGATGACGGTTTTGGAAGAAAAAAAAATGGTGAATTTATGAAAATTAGTGAGTTGACTCTGTATTAAACTCATGAATGAGAATTGTGCGAGTGAAGCAGAAATTTTACAGTGAGATGAGATGGATAAGACGTGAAGTGGTAGCATTGTTCAAGTTATAAGTTGATGTGCCGTTGTGTAAATATTTTTTCATTTTTCGTATGATCTGACACGTACAACAATTATAATAAAATCTAGTAAAATACCTTGAACTTGGCGTGACTCGATGATCATAAGCCCGATAAGCAAAAAAAGCATCATCTTCCCGAGGCGCACAAAATACAACGATTGAATAACCGATTGCAATTAAATATTTCTTCTATAATATTTATTGATGACAATTGAATGTTGATGTCAAGTCTTCTCTTGGTATTGAACGTCACTTGACGTCTGTAACACTCAAACACAATTTGTGATTGACCACAACTCAGTAGAGTATCAGTGGTTAATAAATTAAAGTATTGAATTAATAACTTCCAGCTACAATAGCTCAATATTCAGATGCATTTTCAAACTCCTCACGGAGCGCTACGCACTCCTGTCGAACATTACACCCAACAATATCACGTGGCATTAATCCTAAAACCCTTGATAAATCACTATTAACATTGTTCACTATTGAAATGGTTGTTATCACTTGAAACACATTTGATAGTTTTAATTTATACCGATTAATATCAATCATGATTGATTTGTGTTTAGCAATTTGTGTGATATTTAATTATAAATCCGATTCGGAATGTTTCGTTGATGATTAATTAAAAATTTGCACAATATTTCTTAAATAATAGAAATATTTATTAGAAGAAATAATTCCCTTAGATTTAACTGTGTGTGAATTATTGAAAATAAAGAAGAGAAAGAAAAAAACTTTGATGAATTGGTTGAAAAAATCTACAGTTAATGATAAAATATTTTCGCGCGTTGTTTCGAATAGTTGCGAACTGATCGAGTATGTCTCACCGTACGACTCGATGGAACGCGTGGGATGACTCGACCCGCAACGATGTACCGCGCGAAATGATTCTGCGGGGGTTGTTATCTGAATAGCGCATGCGCTCATTTGCCACTGCGTCGAGATGTATAAAGCCCGATGAGCAGTGTATATTGCTACTATACTATATAAGTTCGCGGCGCAGCCCAATGAAACGTCATCGCGCCAACCCCATGCACATCCTGAGTGTAAAGTCACACGGTGACGACCTACCTTTTCATGATGCCTTTCATCCCCTAACCTTTGTCACTACATATGTAGATTTTGCTTGGGTAGAACATTACGCTCGCATTTATATACTGTTGTATACGTGGGTGGAGACATCGAGTAACGCTAAATACCTTTTCATTACATTGACATCAAAGGCTTAGAGTTGATAACATTATTGACAGAGTAGTGGAATTATTAGCGGAAGTTTGCAGACAATTGTCATTTAGAATTCGAGAATTTGCGGTTTACCAGGAATATTACGAATGATCAGAGCGAGATCTGATGGCAATATTGCAATATTGATGAGTTTGATATGTCAAAGGTGATCGAACAATGGAATTTTTACTACAATTTTTTCGTTCTAGTTGATAAATTGAAGGATTCTATTTTTTACATTTTCAGTGATTCAGTCTGAGCGAGCGGAGGAACGGAGTCAAATGTCAAAATTATATTGTCGATTGTGCACAGTGGTTTTATCGACCATTTGAGGGAGAGGAAAAAAAAACACGAATGAATATTTATCATACGTCCTGTAATTATCTGGTGTGCTGTGTGAAATTTCTATTCTTCATTCTAAATTGGTTTAGTTACTAAAATCAATAGTTGCTATTCGAATGTCTGAAAATAGCTTTGCAAATTTTGAAATTATCCTGAGACTGATTGGTTTGATAAATTCTAAATTGAAAGTTATTAGCATGAAATGGACAATGAAAAAAAATTAGCAAACATTTCATCTCATGAACGGTTAAAATTTTTTAATTCTCAACTAAACTTTCAGCAATGTTGTTTAGTTCACTCCTAAGACAAAAAATACAGAATTGTTTCCGCATCCGAAATCGTCTCTTCCTAGATGAAACCTCCGATAGAACAATTTATTCATCAAGTTGTACTGAGATTACTCTCATGTCACTCAAATTCTCGATCACGTTAATTTACTTCGCATTAATGAAATCCCAATCTGAATGTCCCTCGCGCAATTCCCAATAGAACATATTTGAATTAACTAAAATATCATCATAATCCCTGTGAGTATTTCATCATCGATTTGAGAATTTCGACTCCAAATTTTATACTCAACCCTGATGAAAATATTTCACATTTTCGTCTCGTTCTGCTCACGAATGAATGGACAACTGAAAAAATGAATAAACCAACAGTACTCACAACACTGATTTTATATATAAATGAAATCCATCATTTTTAGGATAGTAAATATGTTCCGCACGACCAGTTATCTCACCACGAATCACTGCACAACTTGTATAATTTCAAGCCTGAGAAATGATAAATTCCCAGGGCTCCGCGATCCATATTTCCACTCATCTCCTTCGAAAATATTTTTTCATGCATGAGAAATCCTCAATATATGAAACAAACAATTTTTACACAAACTTTTTATTCTATTTTAACACCATGAACTTCCACTGTAATCAACTGACGAGTTCACCTCATGGGGTGCGAGTATTATTCTATTCACAATTGGTAATTTGACCACAGCCAAGAAATAATATCCACCAAATGATAAAACTAATATTTTTTGATGATGTTACATGGGGTAGTTCCTTCCCAACTGTTCAATAGTGGGTGTAACCAAGACTCGCTCAAAATATCATAACCGACATTACCAACTGTCGATAACAAAAATTCCGAACTATTCACAGGTACAACATTACCAACACTATGAACTAAAAAAAAGCTCAACTCACATTCATCATTAATTGTAATAAGAATAAAATCTTATCAGAATTTATTACTCAATCGAACCGAACAAATTGAACTGAATTAATGAAAGAAATAATTTAATTCTGGTGACATCTTATGTGAATTAAAAAGTGCAATCCCGATACACTAAAACAACTCGACATAAATCCCAAGCATTTCCCCTCTTCATTTGACATTGCATAAGCTGCGCAGTGAAACATAATACGACATGTACCACTCCTGTTCTACCTAATAACCCTCACTAATTACGAGAGAAAACAATGCGGATATAGAGATAGTAGAGGGGAAATATGCCAACGATGGTCGTTTTTCTTCACACGTGTACAATATATGTAGTTTTATACGACTACATCTAATGAGAATATAACAAAAAAGAAAATTACTTTTCCATTGAGGATTTAGTTTACGATCCAGTTAATAAACATTATTCACTATCAAATTGTTAAATGTCTATTCTATGTTAGTAACTAAGAGATTTGTTTCATCCCCATTCCTTCTTTTTTCATCGTGTTCACTACTATTCAGTCTGTTTATGAAGCTTTGACCACTTCAACCTCCCCTTCGATTAACTTTTATGATTCTTATGTATTTTGACACACGAAATCACAACATGTTGGTTATTTTATTGGAACATTGTGCGTAGTAATTTTCTCCCTCTTTCTGTTGATTCTTTCCTGATTTGCAATTTGTTCAAGAAATGTCACTAATTTTTCTAAGAGAGAATTTTTTTATTTATCTTCTGACTTTCTCTGCTGGAATAATTGAAACAGGTCCATTCAGTAGGGGAACGATTTGTATCAAAAATTTCTAACGGCATAGTCTGTTCTATCAAGGATGAGCTAAATACCAAAAAGCTCAATATGAAACCTCATTTGAATTGACACCGGTGATTTCCCTTATAATGTCCACCAAATATTACATTAGTGTAATGAAGAGCTTCAGAGTGTCAAAAAAATATTCATAAATTCGCATCAGAAGCATTTAAACTAATTAAGATTCTTTTATATTTCCATTCATCCATCAAAATGAAGTACACTCTAAGAATTATAATTACAGGAAGAGGGCGCGAATATTTAAATGCATAGTCGCGGTGAATTTCCACTAGAGAAAAGGATCGTATGTGCTTTCAACGATAAAGTCTACGTCGGTGTCTGCCTGCGGGCCACGAATACGGAATTGTAAAATCCGTCATTGGATTTAATCGTTTCCTATGCACTCACTGTTGTTCCCACTGTATAAATATATATGTATCTATATGTGAATGTAAATGTGGGAATGTGCGTGGGAATGGAATAAAGGTCGTACGGTCTCTATAATAATTTAATGCCAGATATAATAAGTTACTTGCTGTCTGGCGAATTGCCAAAACCGTAGCAGTCCCTCTATTCATCCCTCTATATGGAAACTGAAAAGCACACGCCGCCATTCAAGTGTTAACGTATGAACTGTCTCTTGATGGAACCGATCCAGGCTATAGAGTTTAAAATGGCCAAAATCCGTAATTGGTTTCATCGATATATATAGGAAAAAGGGATTGTCAATGAAACCTATTATCCCACCACGATAATTTATATTCAATTAGATAATTATATACGCCATTGTCAATATATATATATTGAGAGAAAAATGAAGCTGCAGATTTTGTATGGTTAATGTAGAATTTGAATTATTACCCGGTGGAAATAATCAAATAAATACAGAGAAAGGAGAGTTGAATAATTTTTTCTTCATTGGATTTGCATTGAGCACATTATTTTTATGCTAAATATTTTTTGAGGGAGGTTTATCATTTGTTCCCTTTTTTTCTCAAGAAAACCGGTGAGGAATGTGTTTTATTTAGGATGTTTTGAATTGTGGGTTTTTTGGATTAGTGAAGATGAATTGGATTTTTAGGTAGAGGTTTGAATATTAGTTGGATTTATATTTAGTTAGAAAATGGAATAGGCAGATTAACGATGATTCTTGAATGAAATATTGAACTGAAAATGTACCGCCTCACATTACTGCGGGTGAACAAAAGTGCTTTTGAATGTTAATCTTCATATTTCTACGGCTAAATCACTAAAAATTTCTGATAAAAACCATTGAATGTTTTCGAGGGATGATTGGAGATGTGAGATTGAGAAGTAGATGTGTTTTGTTTGGTATTTTAGATAATTTAACTAGCAATGATTAGTCAATTATGAGAACTGCTTCGTCTAAGAGGTTTCAGTTCATCTTTGCGGTTAGAAAACTCTTCGAAAGAAATGAGAGATGAAAAATTTTTACCGAATCTCTACAAAACCAAACATGAAGTTATTTAAAATTTTCATGTTTTCTCTCATTTTAATATTTTTCCCACAGGGAATTCAAACACTTCACGTCATTCATACTCTACCACAATTTTCCCTCCATCAACATCAGTTTATAGTTGAAATAAATTAAACTTACAACGAACAGAATATCATAATAGACATGACAAATTCACGAATTCTATATAAACTTTATTAATAAATATATTATGA